>JAHKKF010536525.1:5459-32993 GCA_019740295.1 Labeo calbasu | reverse complement strand
ATAAGTTCATCTAGTACTTTCACTTAAAATGCACTAAATAATAAACCAATTCAGAAGTACCAGTACTTACATAGAAACCTATACATACTGTAGTAGCCAGAAAGAAATGCTCATTTTAAAAGAAAAACATCAGACGTACTTAGAGGCTTTTGCATCTGAACTCTTCACATTCTCAAGCCCCTCTGTTACAGACAGCACATCCGCATAACATCTGAGGATATGAAAACTCATAAAATATCTGTATTTCTGCTCTTTAGCCTTTGAATAATCTCTGTGTGTGTTCTCTGTAACCATTTGCTCTAACTTGTGTGTTCCTCTTTGTGTTTGTCAATTAGAATCAATTTGTAAATTCAGCTGTCAGTGGCATTCTGCCACCCATCATACACACACACCCTGACACTGACTGTCTGCCGGAGTGTGTCAGGCTGCTGTTATTCTAGGGCGTAATGACTTTGTTCAGTGTGTGGGGCAGTTGTCGTCTATGTGTGTGGGGTTCTGTGCTGCTTCTGACACTTTTCTCTCTGATTTCTCAGATTTCTCAGGTTCAGTTAGCTTCACTGGACGGTTAAATGCTTTACATTGCTAAAACATTAGTCACATTTACCATTCAAAAGTAAGGGGTTGGTAAGTTATTTATTTATTTTAGAAAGTACTACTTTTATTCAGCAAGGATTCATTTAATTGATCAAAAGTGACAGTAAAGACATTTCCACAAAAGAATTTTGATTTGTTCTGAACAGTTTAACTGCCCGTCGTTCTTCAGGAGAATCCTTCAGGTCTCACAAATTCTATGGTTTTTCAGTATTTTTGTGTATTTGAACCCTTTCCAGTAATGACTGTATGATTTTGAGATCCATCTTTTCACACTGAGGACAACTGAGAGACTCATATGCAACTATTACAGAAGGTTTAAACGCTCACTGTTGCTCCAGAAGGAAACACGAAGCATTAAGAGTCAGGGGTGTGAAAACTTTTGGAATTTGAGGATTAGGGTAAATTTAACTTATTAAGTCTTCTGGGAAACATGTACGTTTCTTCTGTAGCTACTGAAGGGCAGTACTAAATGAAAAAAAATATGATATTTAAGCAAAATAAGAAAAATGTACACAAAAAAAGTTTACACCCTGGTTCTTAATGCATTGTTTTTTCTTCTAAAGCATCAGTGAGCATTTAAACCTTCTGTAATAGGCGCATATGAGTCCCTCAGTTGTCCTCAGTGTAAAAAGATGGATTTCAATCATACAGACATTGTTGGAAAGGGTTTAAATTTGTGGGACCTGAATGATTTCTCTAACAGAGGGCAGTTCAACTGTTCAAGGGACTCATGAACAACTATCAAAAAACTATCAACAAAAAAACACAGCTATGGATCATTCAGGTAACAACACAGTGTTAAGAATCAAGTGTATGTAAACTTTTAAACAGGGCATTTTTATAAATTAAACTATTATTTTCTCTTGTGGACTCTGTGTAAACATCTTTTATGTGAAATATCTTATTCAGGTCAGTATTAAATAAAAAAACAACAACGTGTATTTTCTATGATCCCTCTTATTTTGGTAGAATAATTAACATATTGCAGATTATGCAAGGTGTATGTAAGCTTTTGACTTCAACTGTATATGTATAATATTTCAATGAAATATAACATTATATAAAATATTACAATTTATGTAAATAAAGTAAATGTCCACTGTGTTATGAAGGAAAATAAGAAATTTGTCTGAACAGGATGAGCTGTAATGCAATGTGCATCAATATGTACCCAATTCAGCTGTCAGGTCAAAGGTGACTCTGTTTCAGTGTATTAGGTCGTTTATCCCTGATACTTCTTGTTTCAGTAAAAGGATCTTTGTAAGCTTGTGTTTTTGTGTATGTGACCACAAGCTTGCATTTCTGTGCTCATTTTATCAGGCTTTCATGAGTCATGTCGCTGTAGGTCTGAGCCACTGACTCACGGGAGATAAAATGGGTGTGCATGTGTTTTTGTTTTCGACTGGTCGCAGGTTCAGAATCTGTGTGTTATTGTCTCAGAGGTCAGACTTCTCTCTGTTCTTTGTTGTAAGGAGTTGCATTAATGATTACAGGTTTTGCTCCTTTGACTTCCTGTGTAATTAGGTTGCGGCTAAATCGCCACCAACCACCGACGTGTTTGTGTGTGTGTGTGTAAGTCGTCATTTTGTCTCAGATGAGTGGCGTCACTGAGCTGTTCAGGTGAGGTGTGACTCATTCGGAGTCAGGTAGAAGGATGTGTTAAACATAGGGGAGCTGCGGCGGCCAGTCAAACAGTCTCCATGTGTTTGTCAAAGGCTGTCCTCCAACAATGCAATCAACACTCAAACACACTTACACTCATTTTCCTCTTTAACTACAGGCCTCTAGCTGTGATTGTGAGTTCATGCACTGTTGTCCTCAGGTTTTAGAGTTCTGGGTGTGTGTGTTTGCTGTGTGCTTCACATTTTCCTCTTGTGCTGTACTGAGTTTGTCCGGTTAATTGAGTTTTAAAGGGACAGTGACAGAAACAACCGTGTGTCCTCCTTTAGGGCTTACGCTGTGATCTGGAGTGCCGCTGTAATTACAGGTCTGATGTCAATTGTCAACAAATTATGGGGATCGTAGTCGCACTCTCTGACACATACACACATATAGTCACGCATACATTACAGCACAGGCTTATGCACACACACAAACAGATATTTTTAACTATTTGATAATAGAGTGTAGACTCTTACTAGACTCGTGATAGCTTTGGGAATGAAAGTGGTCATATATGAAGTTTCCTTTAAGCAGATTTCATACCTACTATCCTTTGAAAAAGAGCTACACTTTCTGAAAAGAGTCCTTATTAAAGAAATTGTCGAGTGCAAAGCGAATGTAATATTAAAAGTTTCAATTTATATTAAATGCAATTAGCTGAACTTTAAAGTGATTTTGACCCACTTAGAAAAACACTTCTACTGCATTTGTTTGATATATGGTTAAAGTGTATTGCTGCATGTACTGACAAGCATTCATGGTAAACTAAAATATACTTTAATGTCATTTCTGTTTAAACTTGTATTAGACAATTTAATGATAAAGATATTACATTTAAAATATATGTGACCCTGGGCCACAAACCCAGTAGCACCAGTAGGGTATATTTAGCTAACAATACATTATATGGGTCAAAATGATCAATTTTTCTTTTATGCCAAAAATCATACATACAGTAAATATATTAAAACTTAATTTTTGATTACTAATATGCATTGCTAAGAACTTCATCTGGACAACTTTAAAGGCGATTTTTCTCAATATTTTGAATTTTTTGCACCCTCAGATTCCAGATTTTCAAGTTGTTGTATCTCGGGCCAAATATTGTCCTGTCCTAACATCAGTGAAAAACTTATTTATTCAACTTTCAGATGATGTATAAATCTCAGTTTCAGAAAACTGACCCTTATGACTGGTTTTGTGGTCCAGGATCACATATTAACTTCAAATGTTATATCGAACAACAGTTAACATTAGTGTTAGTCAACACAATAAAATAAGTGTATTTTAAAGAATGACAAAAGTTTATTAAAGCAATGACAAAAAAGGGTACTCAACACTTTTAAAAATAAAGGTTCCAAAAGGATGTTTTTGCATAAAAAAATCCCCAAATTCCCCAAAGAACCTTTCAGTGAACAGTTCCTAAAAGAACCATTTTGAAGAACATTTTAAAAATCTAAAGAATCTTTTTTGCATTTGAAAGATTCCATGGATGTTCAAGGTTCTATGTGGAACCATTGATGCCAGTAAAGAACCTTCATTTGTTAAGAAACATGAAAGTTTTTTGAGAATATATTTTTCAAAACATATTACACTACAGTGCACAATCAATACAATACCTCTTTTTCACAAGGGAAAACTTATGAGAGCAGCCATGAAATGTCCCTAGGCTAATCATTCTTTCAGATTCAAAGTGAAACACAATTTTGTTCTTTTTTTTACCCTATGTGTACTGACTTCACAAGCTACCAATCACCATGAGGAAGTCATGTTGTCGAGTTTGTTTTATGAATGGCAGTTCTTTGAGAGGGAACTGTTCCTTTTTGTTGTTGTTGTTTTATAGCATAAATACTTTCTTCAGTCAAAATGTGAAATAATATAGTCATTATAGCATTTTTTTTTTTTTTTAAATAACTGAAACATNGAACTGTTCCTTTTTGTTGTTGTTGTTTTATAGCATAAATACTTTCTTCAGTCAAAATGTGAAATAATATAGTCATTATAGCATTTTTTTTTTTTTTTTAAATAACTGAAACATTATTTCGGTATTATATTTTTCATCACATACTGTTTATAGAATTCCCTCCAATATCACATTCATTCCATGTAATGCAGGTTATTAAACTTCTTTTTTTTCTCCAGTAACTGGACAGACTAATGAAAACTATTTATTTGCAACAAACTGGGAGTTAATTTGTGGCGCATTTGCTACGATGTTCACCACTGAGGAAACACTTTTCTCATGAGGAGAGTGATCTGTCTTTTGGTTTCACACAAAAGAGTCTGTTGTATGTTCATCAGGAGTGTCCAAAACTGCGACACTGAGGATATTTCAGCGGTTCTGCTTGTACCTCTGAATAGGATTGCTTCACTGCAGTGTTCTTTCACAAATCCCATTTTATTGTGGCCGTGAGAAGGAAATATATTTCTGCAAAACATGAGTTCAGATCAAGGACAGAGAAAGAAGTGGGCAACAAACGGGTGTCGCCATTGTGTCGTGTGTGTGTTTGTATCAATGAACTCTTTTCCTGCCATTGCCCGCTAGATGCTCATGATTGCGGGTGACCTGTCGGGTCATAAAGAGGGCATCCAGAGGTGGATGGAGGGGTAAATCAACACCCCACTGCTCCACGCAGCACTTAGAGAGACCCTCACTGACCACCCACACCAGACAGCATCAGCAGCTGATGGATAGCAGCTATCTGTCTATATGGTGACATGAGAGTTCCTTTGCATGCCCTCTAAATATTTACTACACCCGCGCCAATCAAAGGACAATGTCACAAGTGCTCCATTGTACCCATAGAGAGGATATGAAGTCTGACCAAGAAACGATAGGTCAGCGATACCATACTAATGGCCATCATGTCACTTGGTTCCTCCTGATTTTCTTTTACAACCCCTAAAACCATTCTTACTGATGTTGGCAAACTTTACCCAGATATTTGAGAACAAGTTCAATGCTTGCTACTGTTATAAAACTCTTTCACACAAAGGGCATAATGTTTATTCTAACTCTACCTGGGGTTTTTGCTTAATTAAGGAAGCAAGATTTAAACTGAACCTGGCTGATATATAGTGCCTACAAACGTTCTTTCGTTACACTTTTTTCCACATAGCACAATGAGACCTTTGGCAGGTTTTTGACACTCCTTACACAGGTATGAAATACTGCAGGACCATTGGTTCCATGAAGAATGAATAACATTCATAAACCCTAGAAAAAGCTTTAGACTATTAAAGTTTTCTTAACAATCGGTAAAGAAAATTATAATTTATGTACTGTTCAGTGGTTCTTTGGGGAACCCAAAATGGTTCTTTATATATTTAAAAGTTTAAGCCTCCAAAAGAGCTACTTTCCTCCACAACAAAAATGGTCAAAATGTGTTTGACAGAATAATTTCAACCATAAAAGTTCGGCAAGAGGAAGCTTTTGCGATATGTACTCAGATAGAAATTTACCAGAAGAATGAACAAAAATAAACATTTGTCAAGCAGAATAAAGCTGATGGAGACTGGTTCAAAACACACATCACTGCAGTGACTGATCACATACAGTGCTTGTGCTAATGATTTGAATACAGTTAGGGTTAGGGTCTATTTACTGACATCAAAACACTGAATTTGGTGTCTTGCAATGTTACATGGTCTGTGAGTGTTTGTGTCTGTGTCTGTGTGTGTGTTTTATTATGAATTTCCTACATTACGTGTGTGTGTGTTTGGGGGGGAGATTATAAAAAAACATTATTTTATCAGTATATCATTAGCAACAAATTCAGTTATATTGGCAAATTAATTTGTTGTATGTTATTAAATAAATCCTTAATCAGTAAGCTGGTGATTTGACATGCAGTTGATGAGTGTGTGTGTGTGTGTTTGTGAGTGATCTCTCATTAGGGGCCAGCAGTGGCTTAAATGGACTCATTGTTCTGACCCTGCTGATTAAGCATGGCTGCTGGTCACACACACACACACACACACACCTGTCATATCCATTGCTTGTTCCATCTATCACACCAACACACAATTCTGATCCCAAACACTCATCATATGTCATTTTAAGGTGATTAATGTTATCTAAACTAACATCTACACCAGGAGAGTAACAGTTCTGTATCATTAAACAGTCAGCATGTTGAACACAACACACGCAACTCACTTCCAGGAAATGTATTCAGAACGTAGTCAGTGATGACTGCTTGAGAGAGAGAGAGGGATTTACACATAAATAAGCTTCCCAGTGACGTATGGTTTGTTAGGATAGGACGATATTTGGCAAAGATACAACTAGCTATTTGAAAATCTGTAAGCTGAGGGTGCAAAAATATCAAAATATTGAGAAAATCGCCTTTAAAGTTGTCCCAAGGAACAATCGCTTTGCTCTGGATATAATTTATTCGTTGTTTAAAATGAAATCGTTACTATTAATAGGCCTAACTTACAATGTTTTTATTAAATTGTGATCACGGTAGACACAGTTTCCGTCGTATTCAAAACATTTCATGACATGACACTCATTATCTTATCTAAAAAGACGGGTATATAATGTGCATTGTTAACAGACTACACTAACATTAGGTTACTTTATATATATATACATATATGCCATCATATGTTCATATTTGGTTATCATAAGGATTTGTCTCAAGGCACCTGATCCATATAACAAGTGATGTGTGTTTTCTCACACATGGATCTATTATTTGAGCTACAATAAACAGGCAGTGTCCCTGAATCTTTTAAAAGTGAAATAGCTTTATTATACTTGTGTACCTCGCCCTGATGTCTTATCTGATGCTCTTCTTTTCATATACCCAATACAGGTCACTTCACAATGCTTCCAATGCTGTAATACATCTCAGTTATTATATTTATGAATTCTGTTGTTTATAACTGTTATTTTTAATAGCTGGAAGTACTTCTGGCAGCTTTTTGTGAGATTTTGTGGCAGAGATACAAACTGACTATTTCCTAACATTCACAGCACTTCACAGGGTGCCGATGGGCCAAAGGGCTTCCCTACTCACTGTATGTGTGTGTGTTCAGATAAATGCTAGGAGATAACAGCAGGTCTTTTTCTGATCATCTTTTGCTAATCAGATCTTATTTAAAGGTTAAATGGTTTTCTTAGAGCATTTTCCCCTGAATGCTGATGAAGTCACTTGAGAGTAAAGAGAAGAGCATGTGTGCTTACAGTGTGTCTGACTTTGTTCATCCTACACACTTTTCTCTGCTGCTTTGATGGGGAGATATTTGAGTGTTTGAGTGTGTGTGTGTGTGTAAGGGGGTGGTCAGGAACACTATGTCTGTTTCGTGTAAAGATCTGAGACGCAGAGAGGAGGGGAAGTGTGCCGGTGGGGCAAACTCATTCAACATGGACTCTATTATCAGCTCAGTATAACGCTGCAGTTAATGCCTGTGCGAATGTTTGTGTGTCTACAACAAACAATTTTCAATTAACTACAGTCAAATCCGGTCATCTGGCTGGATTTAAATAGGCTGTCATTATAACAACAACAAAAATGAAATATTATGCAAAGGTAAAGGCAAAAATTGTAATATTATATGTAATGTTTAATACATTATACCAGGTATTGACGATATTTTGATTACTGACTCTACACCTGCAAAAGAATGCCTTTAAAATTTTTACTTTACCTTGGATTTTGTTGTCCTGCTGAACTGTTTGCTTTCCTAATGTCTTCAGTTAATCCTAATGAGGCTGATTTGGGTGGAGGTTTGTGTGTGTGTGAACAGAGATCTCTGAACTCTTTGTATATCTGTAGGATTAAAGCATCGCTATCATTCACAGACGTTTATGGAAACCAGCAGGTAAAACAAACAGATTTTCATTCATTATAAATGTACTTAAAATGTATATATATATAATTGTGTTTATTTTATTATGTGTCTAGTCAAAAAATATTCATATTAAATTTAATCATCAGTAAATATATCATGATATGGATACTTTTTATTTTCCTGATTTGTTACCACCAACAAATGTCCATATATTTCAATTCATATTTTCATCACTTAAGATGTCTAAATATGGTCTGTAACATTTCATTTAGTTGTTAAAATACATTTCTCACAAGTGTAGAAAAAAAATCCAAAACATTATTTCATTTGGCTTTGTGCAGTCTTAATTTTGCAATGATTCTTGCATGTTACATTTGGAGAGTTAATTTGCAAAAACAGATGAAAACTCCGTTTTCAACTATTTTAAAAAATCATGTTTTTTCATTGTGCATTCCAATGAATCTCAATCAAACTGCAGTTGGGTTATTTTGATTAGGTAAAAAACTTTTGGGTAAAGGTAAAGAACTTTTATATCCTCATTTTACTTTATAAAAATATGTAGAATAACAGAATATATTCTTTATATACATACATAATGTATGCATATAGATATATACACACACACACACACACACACATACTTATACATATATATTAGTTTAATGTTTCATTAAAATTAATGGTTTAACTTTTTTCCATTGTAATTTAAGTTTCCAATACAATTTCCATGTATATGTAGCAACTGTATTAAGTGTAATAATCATAATGGCTGAATCTGATTTTTATAAATTTATTCAATGTCAGTTATTGTGGAGCTAATTTTTTCCCACCCTATCTGACTGAAAAGCAGTAACATTACCCCAAATTCTCATTTTTAGGCCCAAACTCTTGGGTTAATGTAACATAGATGAGTTGCAGGAATTTAATCATTAATAAAAACAGTTTAATAACACATGTGCCAAATTTAGCATGGTCCTCTTTTAGTGTAGATAGCCTCTGTCTGGTCATAGTATTAATCACCACGCCGCCCCCTCTGTGGTAAATGTTGTAAGGAGACAGACATATCTCCAGATGGCTGGTTTGAGGAAGTGGAGTTGAAGCGGAGGGATTAGAGCTCTGTTGCCCCGTTACCCCACATGAAAAGGGCTGGGAGGGGTGTCATCTGCAGAACGTGCGGCACACGTGCAGATCAGCTTTTCTGTAGCACATGTGTGTACACACACACACACATGCTCGAACCTTCAAACTCGGTTCAATCCAGGTGCCGTGGCTCAATATGCTTTGCCTAATATTTCAGTTGTGGTGGGATGTGCTTAGAATAACATCCACACACACACAAGCAGAGGAAATGTACACTAGCTTTCTTTTAACTACGTAATCACTCTATTTAGAGAGAGAACCCTGATTAAACGATTTTTAAGAAGATAACATTGTTTACACTGTTTTAGAAGAGATGTGTTGTTGGTCAAAAGAAGGAAATTAGATTAAAAAAAAACACTGGCTGCTGAGGACTAGCAGCAGATTGGATGTGGTTGTCAGCAACTTTGCAGCTTTAAGGATGTAAGCAATTACACTGCACAAATTTGTCATTTCTAATTTCAAATCGGAACATTTCTATTTATGCTGCAAGAACTTTTTGCACTTCATATCTTCCTCTTCTCTTCCTCTGTGGTGTGGGGATGTTATGAGCTGTCTGTAAAACTAACAGCGCTGTTGATGTTCCTCTGCCCGCTATTGTTTAGCTGGTTTTCTTTCAGGTCACATTAAACCCTTTATATAGACAGTAAAAAGGTCCATTTGAATTTGACTTCAGAGTTGAGAGAGTCCTCCCTGCCCCCTGGCCTCAGCTCGTCCAGAGAAAGAGAAGGTGTCTGATCAAGCCCTGGAGGGTTCAAGCCCTTTTATGGGCTTGATGTCTCCTAAAGTGGATCTTATTGGGGATGGCCTTGGCCGAGACAAACTCTCTACTCTAGGATCCGGCTTGCTGGCAGCTCCCCGTTTCAGCTCTTTTGTTTGAAGGTGAATTTCAGCCTTTCGGTGCTGGTCCTTCCTGGACTTCTTATTGAGTGGGTTTCAGTGTAAACAGCTGTGGACCAGATTGGGGCGGGTTGTGGGCTGAGCGGGTTCTGGGCAGCCCTTGGGGCTACAACAATCTTCTGGGTAGTCTGCTGCCAGGAAATAGTAGGCTGCGACTGATGTGGTCAGCTCTTTGTCACCAGCCGAATTTCGGGTGGGTGAGAGTGTTTTTGTGTGTAATGAGTGTTTTTGCGTATGTCTGCTGAGGGACAAGCAAGAATCCTTCAGCTTTCGTTTATACGTCATATTCAGAAATGTTTGCTAGAGAAGGTTCACTGACTTTTGGGCTGATCAGCACGTAAGAACCCAGAAAATACGTTCCTATGAATTTGTAGTAGCGTTCTTAAGAATGAATAATGCACCGGAGACGATAAGTATTGTGGGAAAGAGTGTGAATTGGGAGTTAAAAGAGGAACAGGGACGTCAGTCAGCTCCCAGTAAACGGCATTAGTCATTGAGTCACCGTCACAGGACGTCCTTCCTTCACAGGATGAGAGCGAGGGGAAGACGCATCAACATGTTCACTTTCCTCTTCAAACAAGACCTTACCTCTGGCGGTTTGGGTCAAAACAGTCTTGTGTTGCGCGTCTCTAAATTCAAAGGCTATTTTGGTCGCTTTTTTCTTTTGTGATGGTCTGTTTTATAAAAGTAAAAATAATAATGATAATTAATTAATAAAAATGAAAAATCTATTACAAAAATGAATATTTTATTTATTATTATAAAATGCAATTATGTAATATAATTTTAAAAAAGCCAAAAAGCACACTGATTAGAATTGATTTTTATACAAGGATTATTTAGATTTTTTTAAGTTTTTTAATACAAATATATTTTAATAGAAAAAAGGCCAAAAGGTCAAAAGAAAGAAAATTGAAATGAATTGTGGGTGCTTAATGCACACTTTTTTATTATTTGTAATGATTTTCTCTTTAATAATGTGTGTGTGTGTTTGTGTAGCAGTGGAGTAATTGTTAGATCATGTACTCTGGGGGCGGAGTCGGTGACACTAAGGTGGGAGGAGATAGTGGGCAGGGCCAAAGTGCCTTCAACAAGTCAGACAAACATGCTCAGGCAGTCAGTCAATCTCAGGCACTTGCAGGAGAAGTCACTTACCATCTGGACTAGCAGTGGGACAAGACAGGAGAACTGTGAGCTGCACCTGTCCCATACACACACACACAAACTCAGGGGAGAGATCACACACAGCCTCTATGTGTGGCTGGGACCAGAGCGTCCTGGTAAGTGACATTTCTCTAAACTCTGTGTTCTGCGTTTATTTCTGTGTAAAGCAGAGATTGTGTTTTACAACAGAACTGATTGTTTCTATTATTTCATAAATGAAATATTCAGTGCTTATTTAGTGGCTGTTAATTACATGTGGTGTGATTGTTTATTGTGAGGTAGAAAAACATTTTATTGAGGCTTACTAGTTCATTATTTTTATTAGTTTTTGAAGTTAAACTTCAGTTTAAAGTTTCCATTTATTTTAGTTAAATGTAAAACAATTCTTAGAAAAGTATTTCTGTAATTAGTAATTTATAGTTTTATTCAGTGTAAGCTAAATGTATTTTTAAGGATTTCACCTAAAAATCTTTTTTTTTTTTTTTTTCCCCTTTTTAAACATAAGATAACGTTTTATATTATGCTTGTATATTTAGTATGCATACATCTGATTTCCGTGTTTGTTAATGTGGAGTTTTTCAGTTTCAATATGAGTTTTGGTTCTACAGCTGTCCTACGCAGACGATTCTTTCTAACAAAAAACATAGCTGTTTTCTGATCTTCTTTTGTACAAAAAAAAAAAAAAATGTTTATGTATATAATATACATATATAAAATGTTAGTATAATATAAAATGCTTAACTACAATTTATATTAATCACAAATCAATGTTTTTAACATTATAGCTTTGTACATTTCAGATTACTGGCTGTTTTGGAATGTAACATTTTATTAATTCTGTAAACTTTAAAAAGAACTCCTAACATTTGTAATTATAAAAACAAAAATGTAGTTTTTAGTTTAAATTAAAATGTAGCTTTAAATGAAATTAATACACTTCTTAAAATCATTTTAAGAGGTCTAATAAAACATTCTCAAAGCAGTTTAGTTTAGTTTAGTTAACTGCATATTTTACCTTTTGAATTCCGATGGAAAAAGTTTCCTCTTTTGTTTCTATTTGTCACACACACATTCTCTGGGATGGATTGATGGTTCCGTTGCTCTGCCACTCTGATTCCAATTTTAGCTACATTCAGATGTAGACAGGACTTCCTTCCTCTGTTTTCCTCCATTTGTGACTATTTTTTCACTCAGGGAAGAAAACAGGGAGAGGGTAAGACGCATGTTGATAGACCGAAATGAAGTGTAGGACATGAGAAGAGAGACTGTGATCAGTTCTGACCTTAGGAACGGGTCGGGACAGCTGTTGTCTTTTATTTACTTGAAGAGCACTTCAGCGTCTCCGTGCTTCTTGTAGTTTTTAATGCTATGTAAACAATTAAGGTCTAATTTGGTCAAAAATATTTAAATTCTAATTAATTATAATTTTTGTTATAATTTGTGAAAAACGAAAGTTTTAAATTAAATTTAAATTTAAACCAATTCATAGATAATGTGTAGTTCTGTACTTCTCACAGACAATCTGATGGGTCAAAACTTTTAATTCTAATGCTTTTTCTTTTGTCAGGCTGCTTCTCATCACAGCTCGGCCATGTTGACTACTGAGGGAGCACCCTACACCGTGGACGATGAGGAGCTCAAGATGGATGTAGAGGATGTAGACATGACAAAATGGACGGAGGAAGAGTTTGAGGAGAAATGCACGTACATTGTAAAGGACCACACCTGGGAAGGTCCTCTGGAGAACACAGAACTCACCCGGGCCGAGGCGTCCTTACCCAGAAACCTGGCCTTCAAACACCCACCAGACTCTAAAGAGGTATGACACGACGCTCACACACCATCACATATGCAACGGCATTACGCATGATGTACTCATGGCCTCGAGGCTTCCTTTTTGAAATGTGCCATGAGATTCATCGGGTTACAACTGCAGTCCTGCGTGCCATCTGCTAATAATTGTTGTCTGCTTGTATGAGTGTACTGACAGTAAATTTACAAACCCGCCTCAGAGCGTCACATTATCGAATTGCAAGAAGCGGGTTTAAGCTTTGGAACTGTGAATGGTTGTGATTCTTGTTTAAACAGCATCTCCATAAAGCCGCACCTACTGATCACATAGCTGGTATTAATCTTCTTTATCAGCACTGTCAGGCCAGTTTTTAAACTTGCTTTGTTGAACAAAAAAAACTCCTTGTCTATGTCTGTGTGCTTAATAATTTCTAGCTCACATTGTTACTCAGCTAACACAAACATCCATACATCAGAGCACCGCACGACAAGCTCCTCAAGCACCCGAGTGCAAAAGTTCCAGAGTGCCATCTATCAAACCTGTTTTATCTGCAGCAGACTGCCATGTCTGTGTCCATGACAATCCACAAACACACTACTTTCCACCTTTCTAGCGCTAATGATGGCCGAAGCTTTGAAAAGGATTAAGCCTCCCTTATTTTGAAAGTGTTTATAGATCAATAGGAACAGGGTTATAGATTTTTTCATCAGTCGCTCTGTCTGTCTTATCTCTTCCTGTGAGGAAAAAAGCGAGCCTCTTTTATGAGCACGTACTTATGAGGTGATAAAGAGTTTACCCTCTTTCTTCAAGAAACACCTGAGGTTCAAACAGGAAGAGAGTGAGTCAAGTCATGTGTTTTAAAGAGGAAGATTATGATGATGAGAGAGTATTGACGGGAAGAAGCTGAAAAGGGCTTTTTGCAGGATCAGAGGTGTTTAAAATTGTACTTATTTAAATCCATCGAAAATTCTGTGTGGCCCTAAATATAATAATATTTCTATCAAATAAAGCACCTGTATGATTCAGTATTGTGAAGAGAGGTCAGGCTTAGGTGATCTCCTCAGAAGAAGTGTCTGTGCGGTTAATAAGAGGTGAAGCGGGACAAGCGAATAGACTCTCTCAGCCTGAGGACACAACCTTGATGACCTTTAGCTTCCTGTGGCTGTCAGGAGAGGTGACGGGTGAAGAGAGGCATGGCTCCATGTCTTTCAAGTGCACACATCTGGCTGACTGTCAATTAATTACCCCTCTCACACAAACACACACACTCTGTCAAGCTAATTTAATGATACCTGCAAATTATTCAGAACATGATCTGATTGTGAACCTAAGATACAGTGCTGTAAACATCATCTACCTCTTTCTTAACCGCCCTGTTTTCCTGTTTTTTTTAACCAGGTTGTTGGTGTAGTAAGCAGAGAATACATCCCCAAAGGCACACGGTTTGGCCCCCTTGTGGGAGAAAGTTACACTGCAGAAAATGTCCCCAAAGATGCGAACAGGAAGTACTTCTGGCGGGTGAGTTGTTTTGTTTCAGAATCTTTGAATAAAGTAGGAGTGGACAAGAAAAAAAAAATACCAGGTCACTTCCTGTTCCACTGACTGACTTCCTGTGTGACATCATGGGCTGGATGGTTATGTAGAAGCAGTGAGTTTATATTCTCAGAGTGATCAGAAACTGCTGAGTAAAGACCTGCTGTTTTGGGAACTGCATTGCTGCATTGGTGCTGAATGACTGAAGTGCACTGATACGTTCCATATAGTGTAATCTTTATTTGACTGTGCAGCGCTCTAAAAGTGTGGGACAGGAAGTGCCGAATGACTCTGCAGTTCTGCTACTGTGAATATATCTTTCTTAAGAATATGTCATCTTTACAGATCATCTGTATCACTGCAGTTATATGAAGTGTTTGACCAGAAAAAAAATCACATTGCAACATCACAGTTAGCATTAACTGCCACTATAATTAAAACAAAACTTTTCTGTCACTCATCTGTGACTTGCAGCTGTCGTCTACAGCTGTCGTCACGGAGAAAGTGCAAAGTCAACCCGCTCTGGTTTTGTGTTGACTTATTTTCTGTCACTTCCATATTGCTGCCAAATCGAAGATCCCCAAGTGGAACAACTCTGGTCTTTACCTACTAGAAACAGCACTGATATCATTCTTTCCTGTGTTACTGTCAGTCCTTGCTGTACGTGCAGGGCAGGTGATTACAGAGTCACTGTTTAGCGTTTCAAGCATAGAGAAAAAGTGCTAGAGGAAGTGTAGTGTTGACGTTTCAGAGGGAAACCTTGTTTGTGACGTCTTGAAAGTGTTCCTGGAACTTGCAAGCTTAGTATAAACAACATACTGAGACAGGCGTCCCCCTACCGTACTTCAGACGAGACCTAAGAGTGCAACAGAGAGCTGGATGGAGATACTCTGAGACTGTGAATATTAGCGTGGGGGCGTTTGCTGACTCACTGTGAGACTTTATAAGAGCAAACCCCACTCGTCTGTCTCAAAGACATGAGAACCACACTGAAGGACTAGAGAACAGAACATTGTAATAAAGACAACGAATGTTATTGTAGTGCAAAAAGAAAATATCTGGTCCTAACTGTCTTTATTATATTTTGTAGATATACTCCAATGGAGAGTTCCATCATTTTGTGGACGGACTGGACGAGGAGAAGAGTAACTGGATGCGTTATGTGAATCCAGCTCATTCCCAGCAGGAACAGAACCTTGCTGCCTGCCAAAACGGCATGAACATCTATTTCTACACCGTGAAGGCCATTCCTGCAGACCAGGAGCTACTGGTGTGGTACTGCCCTGAGTTCGCCCGTCGTCTCAACTACCCTGCCTCTGGAGAGATCATGATGCAAAAACTCAGTAAGTTCATAACAAATACATATGCTGTTGATGTCTCTCAGTTTGCCTAGACCTGGACAGATATTTGTTCCTTGTTATCTCAGTTTAAGTCAAGAAAAACATGCCTTTCCCACTACAGAGATAGACCCTGTAAGCATTGTGCAAACACACCAGCGTCTTCCCTTTCATCTCTGTTAAGATCGGAATTCTTTGAACTACTCTATTTCTCTCCTTTCTTCCTCTATGATGTTTTAGTTCAGACTAATTACAAAGAATAGGAGTGTAATGTAGCAGCCATTGGTGTTTGAGGACGTTCTTTAAACATGAAAGTGCAGACTAAGGTTTGTTTTGCCCAACATACTAAACCGGCAATAAAAGTCTCTAAGCTAAAAAGACGAGACAGAGGGAAAGATTGATACGGAGGAGAGGGGGAGATTATAGGAAGGTGAACAGGCCAGTCGGTGTGACTCCTCTCCCCAGAGTCATGCGCATACCCTGGGGCCACTGGATGTAGCCGACCCCTCACACACACATAGACACATAGTCTGTAATTACACCTACTCACTCATGTCTGCTGCCCCTCTACCTGCAGCCTGAAGAAGGAATAATAGCCCCTGCATCTCAAAGCAGAACAGCAGCAACCCTAAAGAAACCAGGCGTATGACTCAATCTAATAGAATGGGCTGATCTGACTGAGACAGCCTCCCACATGAAACTGATTTAGACACTGACTTTCTATTTCACTAGTCCTGTCTGGTGTAAGATGACAGCACATTCAGCCAACCTTTATCTGGAGTCCCTTCATTCCCTTGTCATCCTGCCTCAGGAGGTGTGGGAGGAACTTCTTCATTTGTTTGCCACTTTAAGAGTAAGGAGAGGCTAGTAAGAGCGCGCACAAGAGAAAAAAAAACCTCCATTGACTAGTTGAACTTCCTGGCGGCAGGGCTGTGCTGACAGATTGATATCTCTGTGATCGCCGGCTGTTTGTTTTTGGCAAGCTCTCTAGGGAGGAACAGAACTGGTACTATCTGTGGAAGAGAGGTGGGAGGGGGAGAACTGATAACCTCTCGGTTTGTTTACACGTAGCTGCCGGGACAGAAGGATAGGGGAGTTGAGAGTACGTTACATCTTTTAAGGGATACTTATCATGCACACACTCATATTCACACTTGAATTCTACACAATTAACCCCGTGAAAGTTCAGTGAACAGGAAGCAGGAAGTTATTTAATTGTTTACATCCTTTTTAAAGAGATTAACGGTGAAGTATTTAAGATATATGGGAAAGTAATTTTCTAATTAGCTTTCCACCTTTCATCAAATGTGAGTGGGTGGAAGGGTCAGGCTGGAGTCTATTTAGCCTGAATTTGAGAAATGTAATTGCCCATGTATGTTTTACTCATATTTCACTGAAACATGAATTCTGTGAAAAGTTTGAGGCTGTGCCGAAAATTGGGAACTCATTTAAGATCACTCACAAAATAAAATCTATCTGCGGTCTCTGTGGACACTAAAAGGGAGAGATCTAGGCTTGTAGATCCCTATTAGCGGGACGCCATCAGTCCCCCCACACCCACTCAGTGAACCCCATTAGATAGTATCAGTGTATTCATCCCACCCTGACCGGGGCGGCTGTCAGGCCTCACATCCTGTCTGTAGACCCTAACACGGGATAATTTGTCAAACTGTCACACTAAGTGAACCACTGGGGTGCTTTGTTGAAATTTGGTTTAAGAAGAGCTGTATCCCCTGGGACAATGGAACTGCTGTGTCCCTCAAAATAACACTGACTGGAATTGGTCAGGAATTGTGATTGTAAATTGTAAAGTGAGAACATTATTAACATATTGCTTTTTTGTGTGTCTGTGTAAACAGAGCAGAGCCTGATTGAAGCCAAGCAGCAAGCAACTGAAGTCAAGCACCCAGTTAAAAGAGAGCACAGCGTTTCAGAGATTTTGAAAGATGTACTGCAAGAACCCAGCAGACCACTTCCCACTCGTCCTCGCTGCCCTAACAGCCCAGACCGACCTCTTTACCCCAGTGCTGTCTATCCTCTCCGCCC
This sequence comes from Labeo calbasu, assembly GCA_019740295.1. Taxonomy (NCBI): domain Eukaryota; kingdom Metazoa; phylum Chordata; class Actinopteri; order Cypriniformes; family Cyprinidae; genus Labeo; species Labeo calbasu. The sequence goes on along the minus strand of JAHKKF010536525.1, from coordinate 15,026 downwards.
TTCCCTAAATGAAGACTTTTTAAAGACTACCACAGTATTTGGCCTCCCGAACCGTTCTCACAGACAGTGTTCGGTGACACCCAGCCCTTCAGCACACAGCAGTCCTGGAAGCAGTCCAGAAAGTAGTCCCACACCAGCATCCCTTGAGCCAAGAGACAGCCTTCTCTCCTTCTCTCCAGCACTCTACAGTCGTGGCCTGAACCACTACCAAGGCTACTCACCAGCAGGCTCCGTGCCATTCTACCCGAACCCGCACTACTCACGCTACCTCATGCCTCACTACCCCGTTAGTAGTTTGAGTGGGCCACCTACTTTGGGTGGTATATTTCCACACATGTACCCCTTTTATAGTAGCTTGGTACCCCCTCATGTACCCTTCCCACCTGGCATGCTTCCATCAGAGGGTAGTCGGCAATTTCTGCTTCCACCAGACTCTCCGGCTCCCAGGGACATCCTGCTTCCAGCGGCCACCAGTGCCTTTTCTGCAGCCACGTCTCTGAAAGACAAACCAGCCCATGGGCATGGGCACCCCTACGCTCCTGCTGGTGGGTCTCCAACAGCCGGCTCGGCAGCCTCAACGGGACGTGTTCCTACCAAGCCTACCTCAGCAATTCTGAGTACCAGCCGCTCAGAGGATGAGGCGATCAATCTGAGCAAGATGAAACGAGGTTCCACAGGCTACAAAAGTCTAGATTACCCACTTAAGAAGCAGAACGGGAAGATCAAGTATGAGTGCAATGTCTGCACCAAGACTTTTGGTCAACTTTCCAACCTCAAGGTAAGCAGAAGAACTGCATCTCCCTTGTAATAAAAAGCATATGTGTGCCACACATCTGTTAGAAACACCTCTGGTAGTACCCAGCTTACCTGTTTTTACTTTCAGGTGCACCTGCGTGTCCATAGTGGTGAACGACCCTTTAAGTGTCAGACCTGCAATAAAGGTTTCACTCAGCTGGCCCACCTGCAGAAACACTATTTGGTCCACACAGGAGAGAAACCCCACGAGTGCCAGGTAATAACAACACCTTCTCTGAGTACTTTTGTAAGATGTCTACTCAAATCGGAATGAGATCCTAAAACTCTGCTTTCACCTCACAGGTGTGTCACAAGCGTTTCAGCAGCACTAGCAACTTGAAAACCCATTTGCGACTGCACTCTGGTGAAAAGCCCTACCAGTGCAAGATCTGCCCGGCCAAGTTTACACAGTTTGTCCACCTCAAACTGCACAAACGGCTGCACACACGAGAACGTCCACACCAATGCCCGCATTGCCACCGCAACTACATTCACCTCAGCAGCCTGCGGCTCCACCTCAAAGGCTACTGCTTAGCAGTCTCTCCTTCTCCCAGCTGCAGCCTGGATGAACTCAACAGGGTCAATGAGGAAATTGAACGCTTTGACATCAGCGATAACGCAGACAGACTGGAAGAAATGGAGGGGTTTGATGTGGAGAGCATGGTAGAGAAACAGATCTTTGGCCTGCTCTGGCAGGAGATGGATTTTAAGGCGTCTTATCACAAAGGTAGCACTGGAGGAGACCTGCACCCCCCACCACCTGCATTATCTACATATCGTCTGAACGAGCATGGCAGTGAGGCCTCTGTCATCAAGGTTCATTGCAGCAGCCCCATCCAGCTCCTACCGATCAAGGTTAAAAAGGAGACAGAGGAGGCCATGGAACCTTAGCCAACTAGAGGCTTGCTGACCGTTTGCCTGACTAGCTCTCTAGGCCAGGTTATGGACAGCCACAAGTATACATAATTCTTCTCAAAGAATCAGGCTATGGCCTTTATGTTCAGGGACTTTAGTACTCAGGGCTAACAGACATTGATCCAGTCCATCAGTGGTCCAGTATGTCCTACACAATTTAAAGAGACAATCATATTCTTTTATTAATATTATTATTATTATTAATATTATTTGCTCTTCATGGTTTTTATTTTCGTTTGTTACGTAATCTATTTAATTTATTGTTCAACGCGTCATCTTTCACAACCAGTGCGTGGAAATAATGTTTACAATGACTGGTTAATTCATTGTAATTTACTGTTTTATAGATTTTCTTTGACTATATTTCTTTTGTGCATAGTAATTGTAAATAGTGTCCCAGTTGACTGTGATTTCATGTGCGACTGCAAAGAGCTCACCGCATTCAGGTTTATTTTTTAATGTGGGCTGAAGTCAGAGGTAGACCTTTTTGTTGAAGGCATTTTTTTACTTTAGGAGAAGGGTCAGAAGTTACATATCTATGTGTACGTGTTTTACATAACATTTATTCTCTTAACGTTGAGCTCTACACGATATAATGAATACAAAAAAGGGCATATTGTATATTACCAACAACTGTTACCTCAAATGTCAGAGTGAGTGTGTGTGTGTGTGTGTGTGTGGTGTGTGCTTGAATTGAGAGACGTCAGAGGAATATGTGATGTTTGTTTTGCTACTTGAAGAGGAAATCAAATGTCCCAATGTGCAGGTCTACATGTGGTCCAAAGAATCGCAGTCTGTCTAGCTGTCACACACAGGCTGTGAGATTGACACTGACTCTGCATTTTCTTACTTACTGAAACCAAAATGATAAAGAAATGAGAATGTGGAAATGTTAACCAAAGTGAACTTTCGTTTTATTTTCAGAGATGTGTGCAAATGCAGCGTGAGCTGCTGCAGCTGTCTGCTCTGCGGGCCAGTGGTGATGTTTACGGACACTCCACATCACTTTGGCCTTTGTATGCACTGGTTTCTTTTGTCTTATGTTTGTACTTTTTTCTTTGTTTTTGAATTTGTCCAGCGATATTTGTAGGACAGTTTATCCAGCAACATGTGCTGTGAGGTAGTAGTATCTCATACACTTTCTGTCCTAAAGTATGACCAAAGTCTACACCTCATCTTCAGCTTTAAATTAAAGAAAAAGACTGTCTTTGTTTACATACTGGTTTACGTAGCTATTTAAGTACAGCTTTGACAAAATGTAAATTATAATATAAATCTTCACTGATCTAATGCATTTTTGTCACTTGTGTGTTTTTTCCTTATATCCGTATGGGACTTGAAGCACATTTGTTTTATTCTCCTCTAAACAACTATATATGCACAAAAAACCTCACCACAGCACTATCCTAAACATCTAAGAGCCATAACTCATGTGGATAATTGGTGGATACTTGATGTGATCTTAGGCAGCAGTACAAAGATGATTCTGCACTAATTTGATCTATTTTAAATATTATAGATTTATGTAGCAAATGAGAATAGGTACAATTACAGAATATAATTATTTAACCAACAGGATTTTTTTTAAATAACTGAAGAATATGTAAAAGTAAAAGTGTTCTTTGGGTGCTAAAGGCATAATAATTTACAAGATAATAAATAGCTGGCAGACTTTCCCATTTGTTGACATGACATTGTTAGATACATATGGTTAATATAATTTAGTAAGTTTGGTGTCAACATTAGAGATAATCACAATATTTATAATAAAAATATATGATACTAGTTATATATTAGACCTATTACAAAGCATTGTATTAATTATTACTTCTGTAAAGCCATATTAAATTATTATGGGATCTCCTTTATGTAGCAAATGAGAATAGATACAATTAAAGAGTATATTTATTTAACCAACAGTTGTTTTTTTTTTTGTTTTTTTTTTAAATAACTGAAGAATATGTAGAAGTATAGTATTTGGGATAAAAGTGCTCTTTTGGTGCTAAAGGCATAATAATTTACATAATAATAAATAGCTGGCCGACTTTTCCACTTGTTGAAATGGCAGTTAAATACATTTGGTATACAATTTATAATACAATTAAGTTTGGTGTCGACATTAGAGATAATCACAATATTTATAATGAAAACATATTTAAAACTATGATACTAGTTATATATTAGGCCTGTTATAAAACATCATATTTATTATCACTTCTGTAATATTAAATTATGATGGGATCTCCTTCAAAACGTTCAGTATTTTTAAAATAATTTAATAATGCTATACTTATTAAATTAAAAAAGAAAAGAGTAAAAACCTGAAGTTGAAGTGATTGTTTTAAACAAGTATTAACATATTACTTTAGCTAAAGTGTTAGTATCAGTACTAGGCTTGAAACAAGATCTTTAAACAAAACAAACCACTTTTATGGTTTTATTTACCCACAAAAGTTAATTGTTCATTTATCAATGTCTAATACAAATAGTTTATTTGGCAAGCTATCAACCTTTAATTATTTTTTTTTCATTATTATGATGATTTTATTTCCATTGAGCATTAATTTATGCAATAATTAGCTAAATAAAATGTGTAAAATGTATTCTTAGGTATTTCAAAATACAACAACCTATCCTTTCCTGTGCATTAAAGACTCTGGGTGTACAGGTAGCTCCAGGGTAAGAGTTAGTAACACAACAACCCCACAATTACAAGTTGCTTCATTTGCACTTCCGATGAATAGATCTATGACTAGGCAGACAAAAGAAGCAGTCACCAAATCCAAAGTGTAAAATTCCACACCACACAAATCATGACACTGTTAGTAATACCACCACAACAGGCCTATATATATATATATATATCACACTATACACATACACACTACATCACTATAATAATGAAATACATATGAATACCAGCCAGTTAAACTTATTCTGACAGGCTGCTGGTGTGTGATGTTTCAGAAGCTTGTTTATGATTACATAAAGCATGCAATGTACAGCAGTGTACTTTCCTCAAAAAAAGATTAAAATCTATTACTAGTGTAAATGATTGTGTGTCTAGCTGTATGACCATGCAGGTTCATTTTAAAATATTCTTCTTTTTAACGAAAATCTGTCAGAGCCAAATTTAGCCTACTGACGTAAACCTTGTTTCGAATGATCACTTCATATGAAATCCAGAGAGTAATGCAAATGTAAAGAACCGAATCTTGGCTGTGAAACTTGACTGTCAAAATTTGTTTAGAATGCGTTTTCATTGTTAAGCAGATGTGGTAATACAACGCTTATGTAGTTCTGGCTCATGCGTGTCCTCTTCCTAATCCAGTTCTGAGAACGCTGACTATATCAAATGGAATCCCTTTCAGCTCTTCCCAAATTGTACATTTATAGGCCCCATGTGAGCATGTGGATTATATGATAATTGGCTTTCTTCATTTCCCGCTGTAAGATGATGTCTGAATCACTGAAGCTAAAACGGGAAACACACAGTTACAGAAACAAGCTTGTTTTCAGAACATCGACAGCAAGAATCTACTGACGTGGTCATACTGTTTAAACCTTTAAAAGTATAAATATAGAAAGCCAACAAAAGCTTACTGGAAAAATGAGCCTCTACCTGCAACTCCAAAAACATACCTATACAGAAAAATAACTGCAATTTCCAGCTTAAATGTGACCCTGGACCACAAAACCAGTCATAAGTAGCATGGATATATTTGTGGCAATAGCCAACAATACATTGTATGGGTCAAAATTATCTATTTTTATCCAAAAATTATTAGGATATTAATTAAAGATCATGTTCCAAGAAGATACTTTGTCAATTTCCTACCATAAATATATCAAAACTTAATTTTTGATTAGTAATATGCATTGCTAAGAACTTCATTTGGACAACTTTAAAGGCGATTTTCTCAGTATTTAGATTTTTTTGCACAGATTTTCAAAAAGCTGTATCTCGGCCAAATATTGTCCTATCCTAACAAACCAAACATTAATAGAAAGCTTATTTGTTCGGCTTTTTTTAATAAAAAGACCCTTGTGACTTGGTTTTGTGGTCCTGGGTCAGCCTGGAGCCTAGTGGCAGTAAACAACTTTAATTTCTTTTAACACAAATTATGATCATGGGGCACAATTTCGATTAATAAAGACCTTAACTTGGTAATCTTAACAGAACTATGCTATGACCTCAAAACACTTTCACCATGCATGATTTGTAAACTAAAAATTTGACGTCAGCATCACATAACCAGCTTCATATGCGGTGTCTGGTGTAGTAAACTTGCTCAGTAGCTCACCTTGTACAGCAGTACTATGTGTAGTGCACGGGTGAGAATTCCATGAAACACGAGTCACAAATTAAAAACTCCAACAACTTCAACTTGTAGAACTTCGGCAATTGTGGCTTAGTCTCATATTTGCATATCGGTTAGGTTTAGTGTAGGTGGCAGTAGGCTACTTTATTTTCAAACACGATCTAATATTAGCCTTTTAGGGACGCTCACCGGACATTTCATTTTTAAACTGCTGTGGAACATACAGCTAACGTAATAAAATGTTGAACTTAACATTACTGATACTGATGCGAGTATTGAAAATATCGATACTCAAATAAAAAACATCGATACTAAGGTTTGTTTTATTTACCAGTGATTTTATTTAACGAAAATGCGTACAATATGCATTGAATTAGACGTATAACCTATGTTAGCAAATAACTGTGCAGGATAGAACTATTGTCTTGCTCATCTGAACGCACGCAAATATTGCAAGACAGAACCAATCAATCACAGAGAGCGTTCTCTCACTTTAGCCAGTGCATTCAAACGGGGCTACGTTTCCCGAAAATATCATAAGAAAACATTGGTGCTTTTGGGAATGGCAGCCCAGAACAATGCTTATCAGAGGACAGAAAAGAAAAAAAAAGAAAAAAAAAACTTATGTTTGAGTCATTTCACAATAAATTGATATTGTAGTCTACATAATTTGTGCAATTAAACATATTTAAACAAATGTTTAAAGTTCATAGACCACGTTCTATTTTGTAGTAATGTTAATATAAATTATACGCTGTCAGAATAAGGTTGCATTTTATGTGTACAACAGCCTGTCACTGGCAGCCCCTTATGAAACTAAGTATTTTCAACTATAGGTTTTGTAGTTACCACTACAGTAAACATATTTATCCATGTGTAAAAAAATAAATAAATAATTAAATATAATTTAAGTTGCAATTAAGGCGTATTAAATGTTAAAATGCATTTCACATATAAAGTTAAGGGTGTATCATTATATATTTTACTCTTAGTAATTTAATAAATGCAATTATTTAAAATTAAGTTTAGAAGTATCGTATCGGTATTGATATCGATGATAGCGGCCTTGAAAGTATTGGTATCGTATCGAAAACAAAATAAGTGGTATCGCCCATCCCTACTGACCATGCTTTTAGCGCCACTCACTGGACAGTGCACTTTGAAAGTGTCGCAAAATTTGTAAGAAGCAACGTAATATCATTTCCAGTAAGCCATTTTTAAATGTATTTATTTATTTATTTATTTATTTTTCAGTTGAAAAATGTCTATATACTAAAAAGTTTCACTGATGTTTTCAAACGGACTTTGCTTTTATGTCAATGTGGTCTTAGTGACAATTGGAATACAAAAACACCATTAATAAATGGATAAAACATGTCAGCTAAATGTTAAGAAAAGTCTTTTGTAAAACAACAAGTGTGAAGAAAACCACACATCAGGACTGCTTTAAATACACTGTCACTGCTGAGAAAAAAAAGAAACAAAGAAACAAATAAAAAATTAAGAAAACAGGAACTGAAAATCAAAGGAAGAAAAACAACGTACAAAAAAATACATGTAAAAAAAAAAAAAAAGTAATTGTAAACAGAAAAGAATATTAAAAAAAAGAAAAGAGACTAAACTGATGTGGTGGTGTGGGGTAGGGATCATCATTGTCCCCTAAATGATCACAGCACCTTGGGGTCCCTCAGCACCTGTCCATTAGGAGCCGAGGTTAATGACAGGTTGCCTCTATATGAGCGAGAGGGTGAAGGGGGTCTGAAGAAAATTAGAGGGCAGCTCATGTTAGAGAAGAGAGAGTTTTGTTGTTTGTTCCTCAGTGATCAACCCCCTCCCTCCACTCAGCAGCTCAGTTCCAGGTGTACTCCGGGTACGAGAAGGTCGTTCTGATCGGACAGAGGGGAAAGTTGTCTTCTGACACCTCATATAACTTAACAGGGCCTGGCTGAGTTATGGCCTTCGAGTTTTACTTTAATATCCCAATCAGCAAGCGTAGGGGAGTGGACAACACAAGAGTAATGTGGATAAAGTCTGTAAAACTGGGTGAAAAACACACATGAGAGAGCTGAAGGAGACATGAACCCTGTCCGCTTCCTCATTAAATTAACTTCAAAGAGGTCCCACTGCCTAAAACGGTCAAGTCTTCACCTATTTCCCATGGAGGAAACCAAGAAATGAAGGAAATGAAGAAATGAGTTTTAAAAAAAAGCAGTACCCTTTTTTTTACTGCTCTTACGACATGCATCAGAACAAATGTCTGAAGGAGAGATGACAGAGGAAGACGCAGAGGAGGAGAGTGGCTCCTCTGATCTTTTAAGTGACGGGTTTACTGGAATCAGCGAGTGGGTCTAGGATAGCTCTTTATTTAATGAACACATGAAGAGTGCTCGGCTTCACTTTGATGTCCACTCCGCCGCCACACAGGAGAGACCGCCTCCCACCCTTCTTCCTGTGCCTGAGAAAACTAATGGCACTCGCCCCTGCCCCCAGCTGAAGACCATGACACTGAATAAGAAGAGTTCAGTCTCATTCAGTGTCGTGGTCAGGTTAAAGAAATATATATATATATATATATATATATATATATATATATACAGGAGATTGTTTACAGTTATGAATAATACAAAAATGATAAATTCAGAGCTATTGTTTTGTAACCCTTTAGACCTTTTATTTTCATACGTCTTGGTAATATACAAATTGTCAAATTTCGCCATCAACATCTCACAACCAATTTGTACGTATTTTACAAAGTGGCTAATTCATACAAAATCATACAACCTCACTTTGTCTCATTTTTGTAGACCCGTGATGGGTGGGTTTAGGGCAGGGTTAGGGGTAGGTCATTCAAACGAATTCATAGGAATTGTGGAACTCTACAAAATATGTATAATTTAGCTAAATATAAAGGGTACAACGGGGCTAAAGGCACACACTAAGAAAAAATGTGCTTTTCACTGTGCCCAAAGTGTATGATTGCAGAAAAATATATATATGTTTGCATTGAACATTTATGGAGCAACAGATTTTGTGTGAAAATGAATCATACAAGTCGTTTATTTTGTTTAAAAATCTTACAAATGTATGAGGTGGCAAGGGGGGCCTTTACCCCACACATGGGGTAAAAGGCTCACCAGCCTAGGGTAATAGGCACACAGAATTGATACAAATATTTCAGCTAAAATAATGTTTTTTTTTTTTGTTTTTTTTGCTAATGTCTAAGTTAATACTTGTTCAAAACAATCACTTTAGCAAAGTTTGTACTACTTTCTGCTTATTTTAATAAATAAAATAATTATTTTTTTCTTCAGTAAATGTACTGTCTCTAAAATATGTTAATAGAAAACATATTTTAAAATACAGAAACAAAATCATTTTAAAATGTAAAGATTCTTACAGCATAGAAGTAGATCCCATAGTAATTTAATATAGATTTACAGTAGTAACAACAAATAAAATTTTATTATATGATATGATTAATAGCATGTTTTTAAATATGATGGCTTCATTCTAAACATGGTGATTATCTCTAAGA
>JAHKKF010536524.1:0-13716 GCA_019740295.1 Labeo calbasu | reverse complement strand
GTTGTGCGGTTGTGGAAGCCCACATTTATTTCCTAAATGGTTTCTGGTGTTTATGTAATAGCAGCTTTCTTATCTAACTTATTTGTTGAATTCTCTTTATCTTGATCTCAGGTCATCAAGCAACTGATGAAGAAGGAATTCACTTTGGAGTTCTCCCGAGACAGGAAGTCCATGTCGGTTTATTGCACTCCCAACAAAGCCCGGTCCTCTATTGGCAAGATGTTTGTTAAGGTAACATCACACTTTTCAGGAAGACTAGCACTCTGTTTGAAATGTGTTGTGGTACAACGAAGTGCCTGCAGCTTCCTTAAACTCATTATTTCTGGGTGCAGGGTGCTCCAGAGGGAGTGATCGACAGATGCACACACATTCGTGTAGGCGGGAATAAGGTTCCACTGACAGCAGGCATAAAAGAAAAGATCATGTCTGTGATCCGTGAGTACGGCACAGGACGTGACACACTGCGCTGTCTGGCTCTGGCCACCCGAGACAACCCATTGAGTAAAGAGAGCATGGCGCTGGAGGACTCAAGCAGGTTCATTGAGTATGAGGTGAGAAGGGCATTTCTGCTGTAGCATAGATAATATACAAGTAATTTATTATAGCTATTCATTTATTAATAGTCCATTGCTGTTTTTTCTGTAGACGGACTTGACCTTTGTGGGATGTGTGGGCATGCTGGATCCACCAAGAGCTGAGGTGGCAGCTTCCATCAAACTTTGTCGTCAAGCGGGCATTCGAGTCATCATGATCACAGGCGACAACAAGGGCACGGCCGTCGCCATCTGCAGACGCATCGGCATCTTTGGCGAGGATGACGATGTGTCACGCATGGCCTACACCGGCCGAGAGTTCGACGATCTGTCTGCGGCCGCCCAACGCGAGGCAGTGCTCACCGCCCGCTGCTTTGCCCGTGTCGAGCCATCTCACAAATCCAAGATCGTGGAGTATCTGCAGTCCTACGATGAGATCACTGCCATGGTAAACAAGAATTCAGTGAAATTGTAACACATATTCAAGTATATATGCTTCCTTTCAAAAGTTTGGGTTTGGTAAGATTTTTTTCATGTTTATAATTTATTTATTTATTTTTTTTACTTTTTATTACCAAAAAAAGTAAATATTACAGTTAAAATAGCTGTTTTCTATTTTAATATATTTTAATATATTTTACATTTTAATTTATTCCTGTGAAGCCAAAGCTGACTTTTTTTCTTTTTTTTTTTTGGGCACTCATTACTCCAGTCTTGAGTGTCACATGATCCTTCAGGACTCATTCTTAATATGCTGATTTGATGCTTAAGAAACATTTCTCATCAGTGTTGAAAACTAAAGCCTGTTTCTGCTACTGAATTAAAAATAAAGTTATTGCAACTTTTTATCGCACAATCTCAGAATTGCATAATACAAACCCGCAATTCTGTTTTTTCTCAGAATTGTAAATATAAACTCATAATTGCGAACAACTCATTGTTAAAAAGTCAGAATTGCACTATATAAACTCGCTATTGTAAATTATAAAGTTTGAATTGCGAGATAAAAACTCGCAATTCTGACTTTTTTCTCAGAATTGAGATATAAACTCGAGTTAATTTTGAGTTATAAAATCAGAATTGCAAGATAGCTCGCAGTTGAGAAGACTTTTTTCTTGCAATTCCAACTTTTTTTTCAGAATTGAGAGATAAACTCTCAATTCTGAGAAATAATCAGAATTGCAGGATAGCTCGCAATTGAGAAAAAATATCAGAATTGTTAGTTTGTCTCAAAATTCTGACTTTTGTCTCGCAGTTCCGACTTTCTCAGAACTGTGAGATATAAACTCAGAATTTTGAGTCATAAAGTATGAGATATAAACTCGCAGTTCTGACGACTTTTCTCTTAATTCTGACTTTTTCTTCAGAGTTGACAGAGAAACTCACAATTTCGAGTTATAAAGTCAGAATTGTGAGATGTAAACTTGCAGTTCTGAGAAATGAAGTCAGAATTACATAATAGCTCACAATTGAGGAAAAATTTCAGGATTGTTACTTTATATCTTGCAGTTCTGACATTATTTCTCAGTATTGCAATTTTAAAAAAAAATTGCCTTGACTTTTATTCAGTGGCAGAAACGGGCTTCCATATTAAACAGTTGTGGCGCTGACAGTCTTTTATATTTTTTTGGACTTTAATGAATAGGAATTTCAAAACATTTATGTGAAATAATAGAAATCTTCTAATTCCAATTATTTAACATCAATGTATAATTTAACATTATAAATATCTTTGTGACTTTGACATCAATTTTATGCATCCTTGCTTGATAAAACGATTTATTTCTTTCCACCAAAAAAAGATCTCACTGACTCCAAACTTATCAACAGTAGTGTATATTTATATAAAAACAAATTCTATAATATTAAGTGACTAAAGATGTACGCATTTCTTCTAGATGGTTTATATTGTTAGAATCATTCTCTCTCAGCTGACTCGCAATCCTGTGTTTATTCCCGCAGACTGGAGATGGTGTAAATGATGCACCTGCTCTGAAAAAGGCTGAAATTGGCATCGCTATGGGGTCAGGCACAGCCGTGGCTAAGACTGCCTCTGAGATGGTCCTTGCCGATGATAACTTTTCCACCATTGTGGCCGCTGTGGAAGAGGGTCGAGCCATTTACAACAACATGAAACAATTCATCCGCTACCTCATCTCCTCAAATGTCGGCGAGGTGGTCTGGTAAGGATCTTAACCTTTCGCTAGCATTTCAGGAATACATTCTGGATTTTTATTGGCATGTCCACACTAAACTTTTGACACTTCAATTCATGTTACTCATACACATAATCTGATGCATTTACACTATTGTTAAAAATCATGAGGTAGGACTTTTCTAAATTTCTATGCACACCAAGGCTGCATTTATTTTATTTCAAATACAGCACAAACTGTAATGTTGTGAAATATTAAAATATTTGAGTATATTATTTTACATTTTCATAAATCATTCTAATATGCTGATTTGGTGCTCAAGAAATATTTTTAATAGACAGAATAGAAAATTTGAATAGAAAGTTCAAAAGGACAGCATTTATATGAAGGTTTTTCCCTTATTCTTGTCTTTACTGTCACTTTTGATCTATTTAATGTGCCCTTGCTGAATAAAATTATGAATTTCTTAAAAAAAAAACAATTATACTGATCCCAGTCCTTCAAAATGAAAAGACCCTGTTTGTTGCATACCAGAGTGGTATTTATATAAAATGTTTGAATTATATTGTTTCTTCACTAAATGGTTTAATCAGGTTTATGATTTATCCTATGTGCCAAAATGGCACAATTTAGTCTCCATCCTAAAAGCAGTACTATATAAATGACAACAAAGTAAAATTTATGCCTTGAGCAAACTCAGATCGCTGCCAAGGTCTTTTTGACATTCTTCCAGTTGTTATCTAATCGCATAACTCACAATGTGCATTCTCTCTGCCAGCATTTTCTTAACGGCGGCTCTGGGCTTCCCCGAAGCTCTGATTCCAGTTCAGCTTCTGTGGGTGAATCTGGTGACCGACGGCTTGCCTGCCACTGCGCTGGGCTTCAACCCACCCGACCTGGACATCATGAGCAAACCCCCTCGCAATGCCAGAGAACCCCTCATCTCTGGATGGCTCTTCTTTAGATACCTGGCCATTGGCTGTGAGTGTTTGTTTTTATTTAAATTTATTTTTTTTTTTAATTTTTGGGTGGGTAAAGAACGTGGGAATTAATACATTGTTCTCCATGTCACCCTATAGGTTACGTAGGTGCTGCTACTGTAGGAGCTGCTGCATGGTGGTTCATTGCTGCTGAAGATGGACCCAGAGTCAACCTCTATCAACTGGTTAGAACTCCCCTTACACTTCAATACACGATCTTTCTCAAACAAATGCATTCTAATATTTAAATTCGCCTGTCACTTTTTTAGAGCCACTTCCTTCAATGCGCACCAGACAACCCTGAGTTTGAGGGCCTGAATTGTGAAGTGTTTGAGTCTCCCTATCCCATGACCATGGCGCTGTCTGTACTAGTCACCATTGAGATGTGCAACGCCCTCAACAGGTCAGTATTGGAAGTGCATTGCAATAAAGGAACAACTTGTCCCTGAAAATGCCCCATTTACATCTGCTATTAAGATTTATCTGATCACTTGTAAAGCAAGACAATGCTATATTCACCTGGAAGTAACTTTTGTAACAATATGTGGTCAGATTTTAAAGGGAAGTTTTTTTTTGACTTTGTGGCTACATAAATTACTTGCACCTTTTTTCTATTAACAATGTTGATAAAGCACTTTTTATATGGCGCTTTCCTCAATAAATATCTTATAGCAGCTTCACAAAAAAAAATTTTTTCCTCAGTGTTATGATTCAGAAATATTCTGTTATGTATGGAACTAAATGTCGTTTCCACCATGAATAAAAAATAAAAAGTAATTGCGACTTTTTATCTCATAATTCTGACTTCTTTCCTCAGAATTGCATAATACAAACGTACAATTTTGATAATGTAAACTTGCAATTGCGTGTTATAAAGTTGCAATTCTGAGAAATAGTCGCAATTCTGATCAAGTCAGAATTGAGTGATAACTCACTTTTTTTTATATCTTCCATTTGAAACTTTTTTTCTCTGAATTGCAAGTTTATCTCGCAATTATGACTCTGTCTCCGAATTGCGACTTAATTTCATGATACAAACTCACAATTGTTTTTTGTTTGTTTTTAGAGATATAAGCTTTCAATTGCGTGTTATAAAGTGTTATCAATTCTGAGTCGCAATTCTAAGAAATTAGTCACAAATCTGAGAATTCTCACAATTTTATCCTTTTTTTTCTCAGAATTGCTAGTTTATATCTCACAATTGTAACATTTTTTTTTTCTCAGAATTGCAAGTTTATCTCGCAATTGTGACTATTTCTCAAAATTGCGACTTCATTTTTCAGAATTGCATGTTTATAAAGTTGCATTTCTGAGAAATAGTCGCAGTTCTAAGATATAACGTCGCAATTCTGAGAAATCTCACAATTTTTACTTTTTCTTTTTTTTTTTTTTTGTCAGAATAGCTAGTTTATATCTTGCAGTTGTGACTTTATAACAATTCTGAGTACATGTCGGTCTTTTTCCCCCTCAAAACTGGATTCGCAAATGTGAATTTATATTATTTTATAGAAACACTCAATTGCAAGAAACAAATGGTTTTGTTTTCTCAAAATATGCTTTTAATATCACCTAATTTTTCTGCGATTCTCAAATGATTCGTTCGAAACGGTTCAAATATTCAGTCTCTCTAAATCCCTCCTTTCTGTGAGCCTACTCTGTTCTGATTGGTCTGATGGTCCGGTCTGTTGTGATTGGTTGAGTGTCAAACACAGTATGCCCATTTGTCATTGCTTGATAGAAAATATGGGCATTATGCAATTGTGTTACCTTGTGATGGAAGTAAGAATTACTGATTCGAATTACTAACGACACGTTCAGGCTGTTCAGAGTCCATTCTTTTTTTTAGGAGACAATTAACATGATTTATCGTGCACTTTCGGCTTTACAACTTTGCAGATCGTTTACTTTCACATACAGTTACATTACACACCTCATGAAAGGCAGTATTCCAAAATGGCATAATAGGGGCACTTTAATGGTGTATAATATAAATGTGCAAACAGTCTCCTAATTTCACATTGTTATCTTGTCGTAGTGTTTCCGAGAACCAGTCTCTGCTTCGCATGCCCCCGTGGGAGAACGTGTGGCTGCTTGGAGCCATCTGCCTCTCCATGTCCCTCCACTTCCTAATCCTTTATGTGGAGCCCCTGCCGGTAAGATCAGTTTTGATTTAAATAAGATGATCAGTTTCAGTGGTTCTTTTATTCAGGTTTTTGATGTCTTTGTAGAATTTAATGTTTTATATTTCATTTTTGATCTTATTTAAAGGAATAGTTCACCCAGAAATAAAAATTCTGCCATTATTCAACCTCATGATGTTCCACACCTGTAAGACCTTCGTTCATGTTCAGAACACAAATTAAGATTTTGATAAAATCCGAGAGCAAAAAGTATTGTCGTAACTTCATAAAAGTTGAACCACTGTCACATGGACTATTTTTAACAATGTCCTTTCTACCTTTCTGGGCCTTGAACATCATAGTTGCATTGCTGTCTATGCAGGCTCAGAAAGCTTTCGGATTTCATCAAGAATATCTTAATTTGTGTTCCAAAGATGAGCAAACGTTATACCGATTTGGAACGACATGAGGTTGAGTAATTAATGACGGAATTTCATTTTTAGGTCAACTATCCCTTTAACAGAAAGAAGTCAAATGACATATTTCTGTTGTTTTATATAACATTAAGTGACTCTACACTGCGTTTTCTCCACAGATGATCTTCCAGATCACCCCACTGAACGTGACCCAGTGGCTTATGGTGTTAAAGATCTCCCTGCCCGTCATCCTGCTAGACGAAGTGCTCAAGTTCGCGGCCAGAAACTACCTGGACAAGCCCAAAGACCTGGACAGTCCCAAGGGCAAGGGCTGCTCGCTCAGCACCTGCACGGAAGGCATTTCCTGGCCCTTCGTGGCGCTCTCACTCCCCCTGGTGCTGTGGATCTACAGCACTGACACTAACTTGGCCGAAATGTTCTGGTCTTGACTGAAATGAGCACAGATGTGTGTAGATAGTGTGTACGTGTGTCTGTACGTGTGGTTGTGCGTTTAAAGTGTGCCTCCGCAAACAGAGAATGTGTACGAGAAGGACAGGATTAACAGAAATTACAGTGATATAGAAATATAACCTTTTTTTTTTTTTTTTTTTAACTGTCCGCTGGGGATTGAAGAGATCATACAGACCTGAAGTCTTCAAGTATTAGTGAGAATTCATATTGTTGTTTTTTTGGGCGTTTATTGCATTTTTAATTAATCATCTAGTGTCTCATTTCAAAATGACATCAAATTTGTTTTGGCCCCAAATCATGTTTAAATGGCTGAGTGGGAAACAATGCTTGTGTACTGACATTTAACACTATTTTATGCAATTGTTCAATTTGCTAACAGAGCAGAGTGGATAGGGTAGAAAGAGAAAGAGAAAGAACAAGACAGAACTGTTTACTAATGTTTACCTTTGTGTCTTCGGCGTCAACATCGATCAGAGCCAATGGACAAGCATGGTGTTTCAAAGCAGCATGGGAAAGTGCAGAACTGAATGTTTTGATTGCCTCACGGTCAAATCAGATGAAAGCTGCATGTTTTGTATTCTGCATGCATTTTGTGTGGTTTTTCACTTATGATTTGTACCTGTATGTCTTAACTTCCATTTGTATGGGTATACATTGTGTTTCCACTATTACCTGACACTTTTGATTAGTAAAGCCAGTTTTTCTGCACTAGGCAGAGTACAGCTACCTCAGGACTGTCAGATTAGACTCTCTCTGGTTGCTTCCCCCCACTTAGCTTTACACTGCTTGTACACATTTTACTGCATGAGGTGTGCCTCTATTTGATGATAAACAGAACTCAGATCCAGAACTCCTTTGGCCCTAACTAATGTTTTAAGTTTTTTTTGTTGTTGTTTTCACTGTATTTTATAATTGAATGAACTTGCATTAACTTAATTTAGAGTTTTGGGGTGGGTAGGACAAAAGATGTAAATGTTACCTTTAGTGGGTAAGGTCAGAGACAAAGGAGTAGAAAATTTAACCAGCAGAGGTTTAGGTGTTGCATTCAGAAATGAATTTTACAATGCAAAACCAAAATGTTTCATGCTACCTTTTTTTTTTTCTACTTTTAAAGAAAATACACTCATGAACCGTTTGAATTCAAATGCGTGTCTTCATTTTATTAGCTGGTCTGTTTCTGCAATGCAGCACGGCAAGTTTTAGAAACAAATATACTTGAATAAATGAAATTAATGTACAGAGATTTAGTTGCATAGCCAAGCACAAGATTGACAGGTGGGAAGCGGCTTCCTGTTTGGCCCTCGCCAGCCAGCCTGGTAGTGGCCTGTATATTTGTACACATGCAGCACATATTATACCCGAACGGTACTTTTGTTTTCTTTCTCTGAGATCGAGCTTTCTCACGTTTAGTTGTCCATTGCATCACACTAATTCTTGCTTGCTAAAATGCATGCATGTCCCATGCCCTTGGTGTAGAATTGTCAGTATTTTTAACAATCATGCACAATCACACACTTTTTTTTTTTTTTTTTTTTTTTTGTCCCGAAGCCTCAAGTTTTCTGACAATGGACCAACCCTGGTAACATGTAAATCTGCTAAATTCCCATTTAACACAGCCATATCAGCTTGAGTACATTCCACTGCAATATATGCTGTTTTTAAGAACTATATATAATATATTGTAAAGACTTGTTCAAAATAGTTGCGTGATTGTTTCCTTAACCCCATATAATTCAGTTTTGTCTTTGAATGAAACAAATACGCTGTTAGTTTTTATTAGAATGGTCCGTACACTGTGTTCTGACTTGCTCAGGAACTGAACTTGGGTTTTGGCATAAATGACTTAAATGAAAACACTATTGCCATTAGAACTATGTTGCAGTCTGTTGCCTTTTGTATTGCGATTAATCATACAATTATTTTCCCCTTTGTCATACATGCTTATGCTAAATATTTATTTAATAATGCACTTTAGCATTCTAAAACATTCGATTTTTTTATTGGCTTCTGCCTTGTGTTGGGAAACCTCAGGCTTCTGTGTTGTGCATGTCTGTTTTGAGTGGCTCCATTTTGCTGAATACCAGAACTTGCATGTTGAATGTGCAGTTCAGAGAAAATCGCCACCATTGCACTGCCAGATCCCATGTAAGAGTGGACTCAATAATAAAACTCAGTAATAACGAATAAATGACCGAGAAATGAGAATAATAAGTGTGTGTGGAAGCAAGCAAGCAGCATCGTCAGCACCATCTTCGACCCTGCATGACAATGTCTACCATTGCCTAATGCTGATGCAAGGAGAGTTTGCTGCCTTTTCTTTCCTGTGTAAATTGTCATAGTTTTATATACATGTATTATATAGTATAATGCATGCCTTAAGTTGTAATTAGCCAAATAATTTGATCTATATTTATATAGCAACCTGCTGTGTACATTGCTGCTAAATGGTATGTAATGATTAAACACATCATTTTACAAATAAACTCTGCAGTTAATTTTACCAGTGCTGACGTTTATGCTTTGTGCCTCTCTATGTGTATGTCAGGAAAAGCCACTGAATAAATTTAAATATACGTACCTGAATCGGTGTCATTGGTCGGTAGAAAAAACTGACTCAAATGCTTGCAGTATGTTCTTCTTGGCCCTAAAATAAACAGTAAAATCATACGTTCATTATTTAAATTACCATAAAAGCAATTACACGTGTTTGCTGACGGTATTTAAGCAACATAGAGATGTCCTGAGCTGTTAATGTCTAAGATTTAACACCTGAAGGCGACATATACACACAATTTGGCGCTAAATTACAGTCAAATTACAGTGACGTCATCTCATTTCACGTATAAACATAGCAGCATCTTTTTTGTAACCATTGACCAAAATCTGTTAAATTGGCAATAGCATAAATTAAGCCTGTCATAACGGAATGCACATTTTATAGATGTCCTGAGCTGTCCTTACGGCTGTAATGTGTAAGATTGAACACTTGAAGGCGATAGAGACTAAATTTGGCGGTGAAATACAGTCCAATGACATCATCTTATTTCACATATAAACACAGCTGCATCCTTTATGTGACCAAAATCTGTTAAACTGACA
This sequence comes from Labeo calbasu, assembly GCA_019740295.1. Lineage (NCBI taxonomy): Eukaryota > Metazoa > Chordata > Actinopteri > Cypriniformes > Cyprinidae > Labeo > Labeo calbasu. The sequence goes on along the minus strand of JAHKKF010536524.1, from coordinate 3,941 downwards.
ATAGCATAAATGAAGCTTGTCGGAATGCACATTTTATCAGAGTTGGGGGTAACGCATTCCAAGTAACGCACGTTACAGATTACTAAAGTAACTAGTAAAATAACACATTACTTTTTCATTTACAAGAAAATACTTTTTCAAATAAGTAACACCAGTTATTTTGTTTCCATTTATTGACTTACGGCTCCCCTTGTCCTAATTAAATATGTTAAAAACAAATATCCTATATGTATTTAATCCCGTTTTATTAAGCAATGTCATTGCATTGACCTTGGATGATCAAATCCAACCATACAAATAAGCAAAAACTAACGTTATACATTACTTTCAGTAAAAGTTACATAACGCAATTTGTTACTTTTTAAGGGAGTAACGTAATAGTGTAATGCATTACTTTTAAAAGTAGCTTTCCACAACACTACATTTTATAGATGCCACGAGCTGTCCTTACGACTGTAATGTCTAATAGTGAACACTCGAAGGCGACAGAGATCAAATTTGGCGGTAAAATACAGTCCAATTACAATGACATCATCTAATTTCACATATGAACACAGCTGCATTATGTAACCAGTAACCAAAATCTGTTAAATTGACAACAGCATAAATGAAGCCTGTCATAACGGAATGCACATTTTATCACTGCTGGGAGTAACACATTACAAGTAACGCGAGTTACGTAATCAGATTACTTTTTCAAGTAACTAGTAAAGTAACGCATTACTTTTACATTTACAAGAAAATATTTGGGTTACTTTTTCAAATAAGTAACGCCAGTTACTTTGTTTTCACATTTATGGACTGACAGCTCCCCTTAAATGTAATTAAATATATTAAAACAAATATGTTGTATGTATTTAATCCCATTTTTTAACCAACATCTTGCTGCTGACCTTTGATACCCAATTCAACCATACAAATAAATGTACATTACATAAACTAACATTTATGGTGAAATTTCTTCTCCTGTGTTCTACTGTACAGAGGTGAGGCTGAATCAAATATAGAACTTTTTATATTAAAAAAAACAAGCAAGCCCTGCCCAGATTTAAGTAACGCAACACAACACATTATTTTAAATAAAAGTAACTAAGTAACGTAATTAGTTAGGGAGTAACGCAAGTAACTTTCAACAACACTGCATTTTAGAAGTCCTGAGCTGTCCTTACGGCTGTAATTTCTAAGATTGAACACTTGAAGGCGACAGAGACTAAATTTGGCGCTAAAATACAGTCAATTACAATGACATCATCTTATTTCACATATAAACACAGCTGCATCTTTTATGTAACCAGTAACGAAAATCTGTTAAATTGACAATAGCATAAATGAAGCCTGTCATAACGGAATGCACATTTTACAGTGCCTGTAATTAGCTATATACTAAAGCAAAAACCTGAAAGATTTTATTTATGTGCAAATTACATTATTGCAAATATTGTTAAATAGTTATTTATCCATATCTAACAACAACAACAACAACTAAAAACAAAAACATAGAATAGCTATATTTAGTGCAATAGGGATATTACAAAAATATTTGTTCTACAATATTGTGGGTGTTCCTTCTCTCACAGGCTTCACGAGTAAGTAAACGCGACTCGGTTTCAACAAAAACAGACTGCATTTCTTCTAACACATGTAAAAAGTTTGATACCACGCCACGCTTACTACACGCTCCCTGGCCTGACCTATGAGGTGAAGCAGCCTGTCGCTTTAAATCGACCCCAAACTGGAAGAGCTGTCAATCATGTCTTTTAGTCCCGCCCCTTCCTGCAGCAGCAGCAGCAGCAGCGGCGCGTCTAGTGGCTTTTCATACAGAGAGGCATTACGTACAGCAGACTCGCCAAATCTGTACAGTCTAATTATCAGCGACAAAATGGGATAATCGTGAGCGTCTTCAGAGAATTTCATGAACGGGAACTGAACGACCAATCGAGGAGAGGAGATTTTTTTTTATTTCCAGTCTTCACAGACGTAAGCACAAAGGGCTTTGGGGATAATGGTGATAAAAAAGATATCACATTATGAACGCAGGAGAACTGGAGTACATCGCCTCAGACACGACCGGACCGTATAATTTGTTTATGGCGACTGGTTTAATTTGAAAAGCATTCTGAGGAGTATTTGGTTCATCCAGTGTGCTCTGGAGAACAGATGCTGTCATTGTGCTGGGGACCGAGATTTGTCTGCAAGTGGTTTCGTCGGAATGGTGCGAGAGATGAGAATGAGCTTTCCTGTATTGTTTCCCCGCGAAATGCTTAATAACGGTCGTTCTGTCGTTGAACAACTCGAGCCCAACGACGACAATTTTGGTAACGGTACAGAAAGACTGAGACTTCTAGTGACAATTCCAGGGAAATCATGAACGAAGTGTTTTGTAAACGTTTGTATTAAGTGTTATTGACGAAATATCCTTTATTATGAACGGGCACTGCCGACTTTTCATACTTTCCTCAATTTTCCGTTTCTTCAGCTAAATTCCACTTAGTTGGAGATACTTGACCCTGTGTTTCTGACCAATTTGATATAGCCTGAGCAAACACAATGGTGGAGCCTGTAGGTTTCATTGAAGCCTGGAAAGCACAGTTTCCAGAGTCCGAGCCTCCGAAGATGGAGCTACGGTCTGTTGGGGGAATCGAACAAGAACTGGAAAAGTGCAAAGCGTCTATAAGACGCTTGGAAATGGAGGTGAACAAAGAGCGCTTTCGGATGATATACCTTCAGACGCTGCTCGCCAAGGAGCGAAAGAGCTATGACCGACAAAGATGGGGTTTCAGGAAGCCACCCCATATGACAGAAGGAGACCCGCAAGCTGTTGGTGCCGATGCTCAGCATCTCCATGCACAGGAGCACGGACAGCCCGAGCGCAGCAGGTTTCAGCCTGTGGGGGAGTCCAGAGCAAAACCACGACCACCCCCTGCCAGGAAGTCAGCCTCCCACGGTGATGGATTGGAGCTACAGTCATCATTCGAGGCGCACCAGACAGAGGCCGACGGGCTTTCACCATCAACACAGAGGGGTGGAGTTTCCCCTCGCCGACCCCATCCACCCCCAGACAAGGAGTTGCCCTCGGATCCGTCCCCTAAAGACAAACCAGGCATGGGGCTTGGGGTGGCCGCCTTGCGTTCGAACTTTGAGAGAATCAAACGGGCCAACTCGCAGTCGGCCAGCGATGGAAAATCAGGGCAAGAGAAACCTTTCTACACCAACGTTGAGTTCCATCACGACCGGGGCCTGGTGAAAGTCAACGACCGGGAAGTCTCAGACAAAATTAGCTCTCTTGGGAACCAAGCCATGCAGATGGAGCGCAAAAGATCACTACATTCGCTTCCAGGAAATCTTGCAACAGTCGCAGGTGATCTGCGTCCAAGGCCTGTCTATAGAGGGCGCTCAACCGAAAGCACCTGCGGGTACGACGCCGAGTATGAAGACGGCGAGCCCAGTCCCCGCTATGGCACTGCTAGACCAAACGGTGCCAAACCACCACCCCCACCATGGCAGCCGTCGGATTTCCAGCCATACACTAGTGTTTACGTCGGAGGGATGATGTCTGGTGAAGGTGGCGATGGTAGAGTGACTATGAGGGATCACGGAGGAAGCGACGACCATCTTCTCACCTGGCCCAGGAGGTCGTACTCACCCGGGAGTTTCGAGGATGTGGGAGGCGGAGGAGGCGGATACACGCCGGACTGCAGCTCCAATGAGAACCTGACGTCCAGCGAGGAAGACTTCTCCTCGGGACAGTCCAGTCATGTGTCGCCCAGCCCGACGACAGCCTACCGCCGCCCGCTCCGAGAGAAGAGCCGCTCACCTTCTCAGAACTCCCAGAATTCCCAGCATTCGTTCGACAGCAGCAGTCCCCCTACGCCGCAGACGCAGAAACGGCACCGGCAGCAACACGTCGTGGTGTCTGAGGCCACCATTGTGGGCGTGAGGAA
>JAHKKF010536523.1:6922-23498 GCA_019740295.1 Labeo calbasu | reverse complement strand
GACTTCAGAGGCAGCAGAACGTGACGCCGTTGCTAGGTTACCTAACGGTTAAGTTGTAGATTTTGTAGAAAAACGATCTTATACAGCTATATATAAATACTTTAATAATACATAAAGACCTCAATGTCATTACCCACCGAAGGTCTGTGCATCGGAGAAGAGGACTGAGAATGGCATCTACTTTTTGCTTAAATAAATAAAAGCACTGATGCAAGTAATATTGCAGAAGAGGTCATTGTTATTAGTGTCTGCTTCGTTATTATTGGTAGTATATTGTAAATATTATTCTTATTCACTACTCATTTGAACCCTTTTAACATTTTATTAAATACTATTGTTACAAACAATATTATTTATTATGCTTTTTACACTATTACGATTCACAAAGTTTATCATGGTCAAGATCTCATCTATTATATAAAGTAACAAGTCTAATTTCACCAGAATATCTTTATTTATATAGCCTATATGACGCACACGCACAGGATTGTGGGAAATCGAAGGCAGCGAAGGATACATCTTTGCTGCCTTCAGAATTCCATCAGAAGAAGGTACCTCCGGAGACAGGAAGTGAAGCAGAATTAGAATTTGGACGTGCCTTAATGCCTTCCTGCCTTGGAATACTACCTCCGAAGGCAGCATTTTAGAGCTTTCGGACGCAGCCATAGATCTGTGCGTGAAACGCATTATTGGACTGTTTTCCAGATCCTCATGATATATTAAACCCATTTAAAAATCATAATATAGCATAATGCTACTGTGAATTCACAAACACTATGATTCAGTTAAATAAATATATGCGATGCAGGTTTAATATATGCGCTTTCATTATTTTAATACGTGAGGGTTACGTCACTGCGTCTCAGAACAGCTCCATTCACAATATATGCCGCTTCACAAAAATAGTTATCATTTACATGTCGAACTTCATCTCTGTTTATTGCTTTGAGTCTCGTTTTATTACAACGTTAATCTGGGAACGCCACATGCGCCATTTCGTCAGATTTGTATGGTAAATCATTTATAAACCTCCACAAACACAGCAGAATACATCAGTAAATAAAAGCTCAAATCCACACTCTTGAGTTTACACATTTTGATGTCCACATATTCAAGAAAGTACAGTGGCTGTAGCATTTCTGTAGTAAAGAAATGGCCAAATTTTAAAGATTAAGTGGACATTTGAATTAAATGACATTTAGTCAATATTAAACAAGCCAAGGATTAGATTATGTATTTTAACAGTTTTGTTCAATAAAACCATATCATTATTTGCTTTTGATACTTCATTTAAAGTAATTACTATTGCCTCATTACCATTATATACATATTTTAAGTTATTTTATGGCTGTTGTCTATTTGAATTACCCCCCCAACCCCCAAAAAACAAAAAATCATAATTATCCGATTACTCAATTAATCGTCAGAATAATCAGACGATTGCTAAAATAACTGTTAGTGACAGCCCTGTAATATAGCAAGCAAATAAATGCACTATAAATACTTATTATGTTTATTTAATAAATAAATACAATTTTTGGTGCCTTTTTGCATTTTTGGTTTTTGATTTACTTTCATTGTATGGAAGGGTGCTCCTTAAAACCTTCTGTTTAACCTGTCATCTTGTCATTCACTGAAGAAAGAAAATCTTATTGGTTTGGACAACATGTTCTGGGGAGGTGAACTATCTTCATGCTGGATTCTGGGAAAAATTCCCTAAAATAAAAAATAAATGTAGTACTAGAGTTTTTGGTACAGTATAATTGCTCAAGTATTCAACCAGCACACAGTGGGTTATTAATTCACCCCCAGTACTTCCAATATCTAAAAGTATAATGTGATTTTTTTTTTTTTTCCTTTGCACATCACAAGTGTCATCGTACTGTTCACAGATTTTTTTCCTGTCAGGTTTTTATCTCATAAACAAGCTAGACACGTTTCCTTCTCCCAGCTGCCATGAAGCCGAAATGGGTTGTGCATGTTTTTAAGCGGTGTTAATGTGTGCTGGCCTATGGAACACACATCCTTGGAGAACACATCTCCAGTCTGATTAGTGTTTATAAAATCCAGCCACGGTCTGCGCAGTCTGACTTCATATTTCATATTACATTAACCCACCGGCCCAGCAAGAGAGTACAATGAGGCTTTTCTGGGCAGGCAGTGTATGTGTGTGTGTTACAGAGCTGTTACAAAGGAAAGGACACTAGAATTGGCAACAGGTCTTTGTTCTAATCAGGCTGCCCTGAATAGGCTGTTTCGTTTTCATTTCAAGGGAGAGTTCACCCAAAAATGAACAATTTTGTCAGTATTTACTCACCCTATATGCTGTTCCAAAACTGTGTTACCATGGAACAAACAAGGTGAATTTGTTCACTTTATGTACCCTAGCTCTCCTTGGCACTTCTGTGATAGTTCATGAGATAATTAAACTTGATTCTTTTGAGTCATTAATAAATGAATCAATCTTTTGAATCAGATCGTTCAAATGAATCAGTTGCAAAACTGATATGAATAATTTTGTTCATGAATCAGGCTAATCTGATTCATGATCTGAACTCTAGCTCAGTAAATAATGACAATATTTAATAACTAGTTAATAACTAAAAAGTAATACAACATTTTCCATCTGTTCATCACAAAAAGTTAACATAATGCTTCATAAGGTATGGGCTGTTTTTATGTTATTTTATGAATCAATTAATTCATTAAATTTTCAGCATTCCCTACACTCAACATGGAAACCCAGTGCTGGGTAAATACTGGACAGAACACATGCTGGGTTATTTTGACCCAGCTGGTTGGGTTAAATGTTTTTACCAAACATGCTGGGTTGTTTCATTTAAGTCAACTATTGTTTAAAAATTATTATATTGCTGGTTTAAAATGGACTGGAACTTATAAAAAAAAACACACACACAATTACTAGAGGCAACAGCAATAATCAAAAGATGAACATTTATTATTAAGCAAGAACACATGGACAAAATACAAGACAAATTGAATTTATCAGAATCAGAAAGAGCTTTATTGCCAAGTGTGCTTACTCACACAAGGAATTTGTCTTGTTGACAGAAGCTTTCAGTGCACAGACAGGATCACAAGTGACAAGACACAGATAACAAAAATAAACAAGTGATTAGAATAAATATATGAAAAGACACAAACAATAGACAAATAAACAAGTGATTAGAATAAATATGTGAAAGGCAATACACAATAGACAATATAATGTAAGTACAGATGTGCTATATACAAATTATACAAGGGAATTTAATGCATGGAAGATATGTTAAAGCGATAGCATATCTATAATAAATATAGGTATGGATAGCGGTATTGCACGTTTTATTGCACAGTGAAGAAGCTATTTCTATGTCTGACTGTTTTGGTTCTCTGCTCTATAGCGCCAACCAGATGGCAGCAGTTCGAAAAGGAAGTGGGCTGGGTGTGAGGGGTCCAGAATGATTTTGCTAGCCCTTTTACTCACTCTGGATGAGTACATGTCAGCGTGTTGCCGAAATCTGAACCGGTGAAGGGATGCTGTTCTCTGGGGTAACTGCGAACTTCAGACTGCGGCCTGAACAAACTGAAAAAACAAAGAAACAAACAGCACTGACATTAGAGAACATATTTTAACATCAAATTAAATTAAATTCAGTATTACAACGAATAAAATCAGTTTATGTTATGCGAGGAAAAAGACGTTTCCATACTGCGAAACAACCGCTGCTGACGCAGCTGACTGACATCTCGTCCTTATGTTGCGTTGCGTAAAATAATACAATTAACAGTACAGTAAAGACTTTACAAATGAAATAAAATGTATACAAACCTTTATTTTGCTAAAGAAGTGCAAAAAGAACCGGTCTCTCCTGTAGAGGACTAAAAAAGCCTGCGCTCTGACTGACTGTAACTCAGCAGCTGCTGGGTTGTTTCGTCAGAGACAGGCTTAACCCAGCGTTTGGGTAGAAACAAATAACCCAGCATTAAAAATGACCCAGCAACTTAGTTACAGAAAAAACTACCCAGCACCTGGGTAAAAAATATTAAAAATAACCCAATAAAATGACCCAACAAGTTGAACCCAGCATTTGGGATAAAAAATAACCCAGCACCTGGGTAAAAAATATTAAAAATAACCCAATAAAATGACCCAACAGGTTGAACCCAGCTGTTTTTAGAGTATATGATTGCATAAATTAAAATATTTTTAAAATCTCTTTTTGTGTTAGGAAGAAACTTGGCAACATGACTGAGGATGAATTTGTGGCAAAAAAGTTTTTTTTTTCTTTTTTTTTCAGTTAACTAAACTGCTCTTGGAAACTGGAATTATTATGTAATTCAGCTTTGCAGTGTTACTGTAATATCTTTTTCTACAATTTCAGCAACTGATAGCAATTGAAATAAATTATTACTCACCCTTACATCATTCCAAAACCGTATGACTTTATTCTAGAACAAAAAATACTTTTTTTTTTTTAAAGAATATGCAACTTTTTTTTCTTTTCAAACAAACAAATGTCTGTTTCTCAGTGCTACTGTACAATTACAATGTAATATTTTTAGCAATGCATTGAAAAGGCTCTAGTTTATCTCTAAAGGCTTTGTTCCAAGTGTTTCTACCCAAATCTACACTTATCTGGAAGCGGTTGAGTCAGCGTACCAGATACGGCCTGTAAAGTTTCCCTCAGTACAGGGGCAATATCAAAGACATTTTGTGAGAGGCATCACAATCTTTTTCACAAAGAATAATTCTAACCCTCTGACATATCTTGTTGTGAGGTGAAGCTCTCTCTGTAGGACATCTGTTTGCTCTTGTGGCATATTTGTTTTGCGCAAATGTTTCATATGGTAAAATCCCAAAGACAGAAACCAAATGGCATTTCCACGAGTTGCGCTCGATATTCACTTGACCTCAATGTGCATTGACTTTGTGCACTGGAGCAAAACAGAACTGACCAAACAAAATGCACAAAAAATGCTTTGACCTGTCCATGTCCATATCTGGGACAAAATGATTGAACTCTATATCTAAAAGCACAAAAGCATGCATAATATATTTTGATTCTATAAATACAGTATTTAAAATAAAGAACACAAGATTTCCTTAAAAAAAAAAAAAAAATGCTCCAGTTTGGGGGGAAGAAAATCATCTGTTCTCACAGTCCAATCCTCAGAGCAGACAGTAAAGAAACTACTTCTTTGTATTCTGTGAACATTCAGCTTTGCCTCTGAGTTGAAATAAGAAGTTATTCATGTGTTCTATTTGTTTATTCATCTATTCATTATCAACTCGACTCTGTCCTTTATTTTTTTTTTTAATCAAATCCAGTTTTCATACACTTTGTGTTATTCATCAGCAAGCTTGGGGAATGACAAAATAGTTTCTTTTTGTAAACTTAAGACATTTAAATGCCACAAACGATGTTTAAATGCCCCAAAAATGTTTTTATTATATTTAAATGTTGCCCCTTTATCTCTCCATTTTACATGCATGATGGCTGATATTTCAAAAACATTAAAATGTGTCAAATAATAGACGTTTAACCTCTTTTTTTATTAATTATTTATGTGTTGTCTTTTTTCTCTCCATTTTACTGTTAAGATTACTGATATTTTAGACATTTACCCACCCAGGTGAAAAAAAATGCACAAAAATGATTATTATTACTCAGTACTTCAATATATAATTACACTGTAGCAAGGACACCTTATAAAGTGTTACCAATTAATCTTTAGTACTTCTTAAGATACTTTTTTAACATACTATTTAGTTAATCAAGTGTAAGACACTTGAACCCGAACCCATCTTTTATACACTTTTAAATATACTCATCATAGAAAATAGACTTGAGAATGATTTAAAATAGAATAATAATATATAATAAATATATACAATATGTATTTATAGTGTATTGCCTACAAGCTTTTTACACATTAAATAATTCATTTCAAATGTATTGTAAATATGGTAATATTCCCTTTATATGATACTTAATTAAATGTTAATGGTGTGTTTAAATAGCACAATCAAGTACACTAATGTTATGTCATTAGTAGCACTTTTTTTTTTTTTTTTTACACATGCAGCGTTTAGTGAAATCATCAATTATGAAATATATAGGGAAAATTTTTTATTCAACTAAAAAAGACAAAATGCAAAAAAATGAAGGTGCATTTTGAACTTTAAGAAATTAAACTTCCATTTTAATGAATTATATGTAGTAATAAACAACATTTAAACAAGAGCTTCATGATTCTGGATAAATTGAGAATCCTAGTTGTTTTCAATAAATTGGAGACCATGATTCTCTCACGATTCTGGAAAAAAAAAAAAAATTGAAAACTAAAAATAACATAATTTACTAGTGGTTCTGACAAACTGTTCATTGCTTAAGTCTTTTAAAAACATATATTCATTTAAACAACATAAACAAAATAAAAAAAAAAACATTCAAACACTTCATTAAGACTTGTTTGACCATTGAAATCTCCTGAATGAATGATTCAATGACATAATTGTTTAAAGGGGCAATTGTCGCCACCTCCTGGCGGAACAGGATAAGCGTTACAATACTACACGTATTAACATACTTTCGTTTTGATCGCTACTGTAGACAATAAGTGTTTATACCCAAACTATAAACTTTTATCCCAGTACTTCTATTATTTAAATGTCTGTAACACAGAAATAATGATTATAATGTGGTTGAAAAGACTGTTTGTGTTGCACTTTCTACGTTCACATTTACCCCGGCCCAAAACGTGCTTCTCACGCTCCACTGACACTCGCGATGTGAAACAGTGGTCTTAACAGACATAGCTAAAAAGTTGCCATTTAGGAATAAGATCGCGTGGGTGAATCAATATCTCGATATTTTAAGGATTAATCGTGCAGCTGTAATGTAAACACTGCAAAATGTTTTGCAAGGATAGTCACGAGATCTCGCGAGATCTAGTGCCCCGAGATCTCGTCACATCCCTAGTCTTTATTCACCTGTTTCTTGTGGTTTCTTTTTAAAATCCATAAAAGTAAATAGTGAAAATTACATTGCTAATGTCATAGAAAAGCATAGTTTAATAATAGCGGGGCAGATTGTAACGCAGTGTTACAACGTTCCCCATCAGCGCGACTGGAATATAAAAGTGGTAAGTGTCTTCTGATGGTTTGCCAAGCATTAATAAACTGTCTAAACTGATAAATAACAGATTGGAGATTAAAATAATAGCAGATTTGCCTCATTTTGAATGAATACTAAAAACTGAGATGAAAAACTTACTTCAGCCAGAAATGTACTTTTACTATGGTAAAATAAATATTGAATTTTAATGCTTTTGAATTTTGGCGCACTTTTTTTGTATAGTGTTGCTATGGCAACTAGTAAATACCGTAAATTTGGTTACGCTAGCGTGTTAGGTTGTGCCCCGCTCACCCCTACTTTATTTTTACCTGGGTAAGTGTGGCACATAGTAGACAAAAAAGTTTGGTTTTTATTGTTTGTAAATGTTGTCCATTTTTCAAGATATTTAGGTTTGTCACCTATTGTTTTTCTCTCATCATTATTTGCCTATTAAATTAACATTCTCACGAATTGGATTAGTGTACTCTTACCATTGCCATTGTGCTGCTTTTCTTGCTATTTTACATGGTGCCCCCCTGGGTGAGGTGCTGCCCCCTCCTAGACATGGTGCCCCTGGGCACGTTCCCAAACACCCATTGTTAATCCACCCTTTGGGACAGAAAGCCCACCAACATTTGGTTCCAGCTTTGTGAATTTTATTAATTAATTATCTGCTGCAGAATAGATTTTTTTTTGTAGTAGCCCTGCGTTAAACCGGTTTAGAAATACATTGTGCCCTACACTTTACAACCTCCAGCTTGTTGCTGGTCACTGAGCCAGTCAAATTGTTAGACCCACAAGATGCTGAAATCACCATACTGAAGATGAGAAGACATCTGTCTATTGAGATAAGGCACAAACCATTTCAGAGCAGAATGGCAATGTTCAGTGCACAGGCACAGGGTGGTTTAAAAAACAAGAAGCCTTTGAAGTTTGATTATTCAAATTAAAGCTGGCAGAGTTAAATGTGAGAAAAGTGAACTGGAAACTCAAAAACAAAAAAAACTATTGAAGAGAAAGGAAAGCCCAATCCCCTCCTTTATTTTAATTAGCTTTTTTTTATATTTAACTGACAGTATTAGCAGTACAAATACAACGCTTGCATGTGCAAAGTTGACAATTTCCTTTCCCGGTTGTGCGCTATCCAGCCTACGGAGCCAAGAAGCCCTGAAAGGGATTAGATAAATGTTTTCCGGGAATATTTTAAGGCAACGCGTGAGTCGTGCAGGGGCAGTCATGCTTGAAATTGAGTGAAATCACATATTCAGGCAGACATGTTGGATCACATACACACTTATTGTCAGCCTCTAGTGATCGCCCTCCCTCCTGTGTCCTCTAGCCATTCTTATATCACTAGGATGAAGGAGCAACTCATGGGCTGGAATCGTGAAGAGCCGACTATCGTGAGGCACTTCAAAGGTCACTGCTTTTCAAATCTGACCATAATTTCCAGTGCACACCTTTATGGTAGAGAGACCTTCGGACTGAAGAATCAATTATGTTGCAAAAGAAAACGGTGAAGTGGAGGATAAAAAAAGAGGTTACATTTATATCATTAAAATCCTTTTGAAGAGGAAGAATGAAATCTCAGTGGACTTCCCGGAGGGTGATGTTCTTGAGAGAAAATGAAATTTTTATCCTGGCTAACGTCATTGCGATGCTAGTTTAGAGCTCAGCCTCCACACAACTCTCAATTCCTTTACAACATTCTTGCAGTGCATGCATCATATCATATACGCATCATATCTTTGGTATTTCTGGTATCACTGTACAGTACGGTCCAGTTTGTTATTGCATTATTTAATGCGCTAGGTATGATGAACTTACGATAAACATTTGGACAAAAAGGTATTTATGAAAATGTATTAATATTTTTTTTAATAATATTAATAATAACAATAATAATAGTAGTAGTAGTAGTAAGTAGTAATAAGTAATAATTAAAAACATTTATTAAAATACATTAATATTTTCTTTTATATGATTATTATTTGTATTATTATTATTATTATTTGTATTATTATTATTAATATTATTATTATTATCACAGTAAGAAAAAATAAGATGACACTACAAAAAAGGTTGAATTGTAAATTTTTGGATTGAACAAAAAGTATTTATTAAATATATTAATATTGTCTTTAATAATAATAACAATAATAATAATAATTTAAAAAAAAATGATTATTATCATCACAGTAAAAAAAAAAAAACAAGGTGACACATTACAAAAAAGGTTAAATTGTACATTTTTCGGATTGGATAAAAAATATTATATTATTATATATTATATATTAATATTGTCTTTATTATTATTATTATTATTATTATTATTATTATTATTATTATTATCATCATGAACATCACCACGGTAAAAAATATAAGGTGACACTTCACAAAAAGGGTGGAATTGTACATTTTTGAATTAGACAAAAAGTATTTATTAAATATATCAATATTGTCTTTAATAATAAAATAATAATAATAATAATAATAATAATATCACAGTAAAGAAAAATAGGTGACACTGTACAAAAAAGGTTGAACTGTTGAATTGTTTGGATTGGATAAAATATTTTTTATTAAAATATATTAATATTGTCTTTAATAATAATACCAACAACAACAACAACTATTATTATTATTATTATTATTATTATTATTTTTTTTTTTTTTTAACATCACAGTAAAAAAAATAAGGTGCTACTTTACAAAAACGGTTGAACTGTAATGTTTGGATTGGACTAAAAATTATTTATTAAAATATATTAATATTGTCTTTAATAATAATACTAACAACAACAACAACAATAATAATTAAATTATTATTATTATTATTATTATTATTATTATTATTATCACAGTAAAAAACAATGTGACACTACAAAAAGGTTGAAATATAATTTTTTGGATTGGACAAAAAAAATAGTTATTACAATATAGTAATATTTTCTTTATTATTATTATTAGTAATAATAATAATAATTATTATTATTATTATTATTATTATTATTATTATCACAGTAAAAATAATGTGACACTACAAAAAGGTTGAATTATAGTTTCAACAAAAAAGTAGTTATTAAAATATGAATATTGTAATTATTATTATTATTAGTAGTAGTAGTAGTAGTAGTAGTAATAATAATAATAATAATAATAATAATAATAATATCACAGTAAAAAAAAAGTGACACTTTACAAAAAAAGGTCGAATTGTACATTTTTGGATTGAACAAAAAAGTATTTATTAAAATATATTTGTATTTTCTTTATTATTATTATTGTTGTTGTTATTTTTGTTTGTTGAGTATACCAACCAATGTGAAACAGCAACACTGGCTCAACAAATCTAGTGAGTCTATCTACTTCAACAAAAGGCAGACAGCAGGAAAAAATCTGAGTTGATATTTTTTTCCATTGCTGGCACTAATGGCACATAAATGACACACTTTAGCTATAAAGAGATAAAAAGAATAGCTCTAAAGAAATGCAGATGAATACAGTGAACTACATGAATACCATTTCCTGTCATTTAAGCCAACATACCTGTCCTTTCATGTGGTGCAGCTGCTCGTTTAAAGACTTAAGCACTATATCTGTCTTCACTGTACAGCTCAAAGTATCCAGCCTGCTCAAATAAAAAAGGATAATGCTCCGTGAAGAATCTGCAGCCTCATTCGCAGAGACTTCATTATAGACATTCCTTATGGACACGGTTTTAGCATATTTCTAAAGTTGTGTGTCGTGATCCAGTTTGAACGAGCCTCAGCAGCCACAGTTCTCCAACTTCCATTTACCTCATTTTTGTTCAAAGTAATCTAAGCCTGCCATGCTATTAAACAACAATAATAACAACAAGTCCTTGTTCATTCTGCCATATCTGTCAGTTGCAGTGCGCTGTGGGTGCCAGGAGACAAATTGGCGAGCCCAAATTATCCAGCAGTATCCCTCGTACTTATGTTCTACAGAGACAGAACTCTGTATATGGAGTAATGCAGAATGGGTCAATAAATACCTTTAGGCCTTTTAGCTTCTGTTCTGAACATGAGTGTTATCAAGTGCAAGGTCAGAACTTTTGCTCTTTCAATCACATGGCCCTCCAGCGGATTTAGGTGAATATATCAAACCCGTTCTTATCAAATCTATCAATCATTCAATGTTGCGTAGGATCGTGTAGGTTCACTATAATCCCAGGACAGGGTTTGTGGGACACAGAGTGCTACTAATGAAAACAACATCATGCATTATTCTTCAAAGAATGAAACGAAGGGCATTCTCTCTAGACCGTATCTTTTCTGCTGTTATTCAGCTTGACAAGCAATATTTACTATTTAGGAAGTGGCACATTTATTTTCACAGATGTTAAGATTTTAAACTACTTTAAATGACAAGAAAGCATGCGAAATCTGTGAAATTGACATTAATGCTTAATAAATATTAAATAAAAATGTAATAAATATTATCTGTGTATACTTAACCTTCTATCCATCAAAGAATGCTGGGAAGAAAAATAAAACTACATGTTTCCACAAAAATATTCATATATTTTAATATTTAATAATATTAAGCGGTTAAATATTAAACTGTTTTTAACACTGCTACTACTACTAATATTACTACTACTTCTACTAATAAGTGTAAGCATACAAATAATATAAATACTAATCAAAAATTATAATAAATAAATAAAACAGTTTCTTGGGCACCAAATCAGCATTAGAATGATATTAGACTGGAGTAATGGCTTTTTAAACGTTTTAAAATATATTAATATAAAAATATATTATTTTCACATAATAAATATTGCTATAATATTCTTTGTTAATATTTTCAATCCTTGAAATTCGTATTTCAGTCGGAATTCATATTAAAATATATTATTACTTCTTACTTTTGGACAATAATAATAGTAATAATAATAATAATAATAATAATTATAATTATTATTATTATTACTATTATTACTATTATTATCATTATTATCCCAGTAAAATAAATACGGTTGACAATAAGTTTAAATTGGAGTTTTGAATAGGACAAACATTTTTTATTTATTAAAATATATTATTACTTTCTACTTTTGGATAATAATAATAATAATAATAATAATAATAATAATAATAGTAGTAAATAATATATTTAATAATAATAATAATAATAATAATAATAATTTTCAATATCAGCTATAATAATAATAATACAATTTAGTAATAGTAGTAGTAGTAGTAGTATAGTTAATATTAAAAATTATTATTAGTAGTAGTATTTTTATTTTATTAATAATAATTAGATGTATTAACATTATTAATTATAATAATTTTCAGTTAACTATAACAACAACAACAACAACAACAACAACAATAATAATTTATTAGTAATAATAATTTTCAATAATAAATCTAATAATATAATAATAAAATTTAGTAGTAGTAGTAGTGTAGTTCATATTAAAAATTATTACTATTATTATTCATGATGTGTTAATATTGTTAATTAAAATAATCTTCAATATTAACTTAATAATAATAATAATAATTAGTAGTAGTAGTAGTATAATGTTAATATTAATATCAGCACTCATTATTAATAACATTAATAAAGTATTATTATTATTATTATTATTATTATCTAAAAGTAAAATAAATAAGGTAACAAAAAAAGTAGAATTATAAAAAAAAATTGATTGGATTTTTATAAAAGTATTTTTTAAATATATTAATATTTTCTTTAATAATAATAATTTATTTTAATAATAATTATTACTAATTACAATAATAATTATTATTGTTGTTATTACAGTTAATATTAAAAATCATTATTAATAAAAATTCACCTTTGTCATCACAGAGGCAAATTACATTTTAAAATATATTAAAATAAAAATAGTTGTTTTGAGTTCCAATAGTATTTCACAATATTATTAATTTTTGTGTATTTTTTTAAATAAAATTAATGCAGTTTTGGAGAGCATAAGAGACTTGATAAAATGCGGGACAGTCAATTTGTTCCTCATGAAAATTTTCATTGCAACAACAGCAACAAAAGACTTTTCACAAAACGTTTGTTAATATTATCATTTCTTGCAATATGTATAATTTTTTTTATTTTTTTATTTTATATATTTTTGTAACTTTCATACTTTAAGACTGAAAGGCTTAGTCTAACAAAGGTAAAACAATAAAACGGCATACATTTGAAAAATGCTAAAAATAAGACTTTAATTGTGACCTTCATATAACAATGAATAAGGAAAAGCTGAAATCTGTTACTTTGTGTGAAGCTGCAGAAAAGCTGCCCTTGCCTCATTGTATTTGCAAACAAGTTATATTCCATATGAGTGCTTTTAAATTTCAGCTTTAATATGAAAATGTAATTTCTTTCTTTATGTCGTTTCTTTGAACTCATATAAAAAGTAACAGGAAAACGGTGCTAGGCATTAAAATGAAATAAAACTGGTTTGCATAAATTTCGTTTTCAATTAGGCAGGGAAGTGAGGGAGAATATTGGGGTGAGGTGAGGAGCAGTATTTTTAGACAAAGCCAGCCAGTAGTGTCAGGACCTGCATAAGTAGTTCCCATTTCTTCTGTCTCAGATGTCTCAGAACTTCACGACCCCCACAGCCCCTGTACCGTCGATGCGGTTGCCAAGGAAACGGGTGTCAGGCTTAGATGAAGGGTGGTGGAAATAGACAGGGGCTCTCAGGTCTGCTGCACCCACTGTCCTGTGTTTCCCATGAAACGTGGTCCTTGCTGCAAACCGATGACATTGCGCTAAAAGATAAGGATATGCGTTAGGAGTTTGTGTGCTGTTTTGCCCAAAAAACAGGGTCTTCTTTGCCCCCGAGGAGCCGTTTTATGAATTCGGCGGTGACAGAAGCGGACTGTGAATCAGTCCACTGAGTCGCCAGATCATGTAACCACTCAATAAACTGCCAAAAGTCCAGCTGGCGATATCCCAGGGCTCCCGGGCAACTGCCGTAAATTAGTGCCCAATCCCACTCCCTGCTGACTGAGGAACAGTGTTTAGACTCTGTGTACCCACTGGCAAAAGCAGCCCACCTGCGCACATGAGCCCAGGTCTGTGGCATTTCATCAAAGCTGACGGTAGGAACAGGGCAAATGTTGCTTCGGCGGGGCAACAAAAGCTTCCCGTTTTTACTTAAATGGCTTCAGCTGGGGGTTTCAGCCAATGTGTACGTGGAGAAGGAACTGGGAGTTCAGTCCTGCTCATTGACTATTTGGCTTGATGCTGAGAGTGACAGAGACCATCAATACATTAACACGGGTGTAGACGGCCATGTTGTGACGCTCTGCCATCTTCTTCTTTTAATGTTTCTGTGCTGGTTTAGCTGGATAGACGATTTGATTCAGTGAAAGCAAATTACAGTTTAATTTAATTGTAAATTATAGTAGTCAGTCTGTCTGCTTGACTCATCGTCTTAATTGTCTTCAACCTAAACATTTGTTTACTGGATTCTTTCAGCCCTGTCATTTGATGAAATTAAATGATACATCTAGTGACTTTTATTGTCTTTTTTCATTTCCTTTCCTCTCTTCCATTTTATCCTTAGTTTCTCAGTTGTCAGTCCTTTTTAATGCGTATCGCTTTTATTTTTCAGTTATGTTTTTCTTTTCTTTTTTCTTTTCTTTTCTTTTCAAATCTTAAACCAGGCTGATTTGCTGGCCTTAGCTGGTCTCTCTCCTGCTTTTTGGGGGTTCTGGATATTTTTCAGCTGATCAGGCTGGGAGACTACCTTAAACCAGCTAAAGACCAGCTGGGAAACTTGTTTAGGCAGGTTTTTCACTTTTCCTTTCTTCTTTACAATTTCTTTCATTTTTTGCTGTTTTACTTTGTGTTTTACTTTATTTTAGTTCCCTTTCTCTCTTCTTTTTCTGTTTTCTTACTTTAAATGAGTTCTTTCTTTTCTTTTCAGACTTTTCAGTCTCTTTGCTTCTTTTTTTATTTCATGTATTCTCCATTTCTTTGCTTTTCTCTTTTTCTTCTCTTCTTTGATTAAATCTAAAACCACCTGTTAAAAAACAAAGATGCTTTAAAAGGTTCTTCACAGCAGTGACTTAAAAGAACCATGTTTGGTTCAACAAAAACATTCAGTCAAAGGTTCTTTAAATAAGTATGTCTTTCTTCCCTTTTTATAATCTGAACCACCTTCTTTCACCACAAAGAACCTTTTTGTGAAACAGAAAGGTTCTTTAGATGTTAAAGGTTCTTTATGGAACCATTTAAACAAAGAAGGTTCTTCTATGGCATCGTGAAGCACCTTTATTTTTAAGAGTGTACCTGGTCTCCTAGCCTTGTAACGCTGATCTTTTTGATGGTTTTACTGGCATTGGGTTTTCCAGTCCTGCTCTTTTTTCTTCAATTCCTTCCTTTTTATTTTCCTTTCCTTTCTTTATTTACTTTTCTTCTTTGATGAAATCGTAAGCTGTTTTGCTGGACCTAGCTGGTCTCTTAGCCTTGTAATGCTGGTCTTTTTGCTGGTTTTACTGATAATGGATTTTCTTAGTTGGGTTTTCCAGTCCTTTATTTTCTGCTCATATTTCTTCAATTCTTTCCTTATTTTTCTCTGTTTCCTTTCCTTTCCTTACTTTTCTTCCTTGCTGGAATCATAAACTAGTCTAAACTGGTTTGTTGGACTTAGCTGGTCTCCAAACCTTGTAATGCTGGTCTTTTTGCTGGTTTTACTGGGATTGGGTTTTCTCGTTGGGTTTTTCCAGTCCTTTATTTTCTGCCCATTTTTCTTCAATTCCTTCCTTTTTATTTTCCCTGTTTCCTTTCCATTCTTGCTGGAATCGTAAACTAGTCTAAAATCTGTTTGCTGGATTTAGCTGGTCTCCAAACCTTGTAACACTGGTCTTTTTGATGGTTTTACTTTTTTAGGGTTTTCTCCGTTGGGTTTTCCACTCCTTTTATTTTCTGCTAATTTTTCTTCAATTCCTTCCTTATTTTTTCCTGTTTCTTTTTCATTGCTTTCCTTTATTTACTTTTCTTCCTTGCTGGAATCGTAAACTAGTCTAATCTGGTTTGCTGGACTTAGCTGGTCTCAAACCATGTAACGCTGGTCTTTTTGCTGGATTTACTGGCATTGGGTTTTCTCAGCTGGGTTTTCCAGTCCTTTATTTTCTGATCATTTTTCTTCAATTCCTTCCTTTTTATTTTCCCTGTTTCCTTTCCTTTCTTGCTGGAATCGTAAACTAGTCTATTCTCTGTTTGCTGGATTTAGCTGGTCTCTAAACCTTGTAACGCTGGTCTTTTTGATGGTTTTACTGGTTTAGGTTTTTCTCAGTTGGGTTTTCCACTCCTTTATTTTCTGCTAATTTTTCTTCAATTCCTTCTTTATTTTTTCCTGTTTCTTTTTCATTCCTTTCCTTTATTTACTTTTCTTCCTTGCTGGAATCGTAAACTAGTCTAATCTGGTTTGCTGGACTTAGCTG
>JAHKKF010536522.1:0-26005 GCA_019740295.1 Labeo calbasu | reverse complement strand
TGTCTTGAGTCAGAATACACAGAGTTCAGGGAGAGAAAGGCAAGACGAGTGTTTGAGATTAAAAATATATAAATTATATTTTGTTTATGAAAATAACTGATCGTTTCGCTAGATAAGACCCTTCTTCCTCGGCTGGAATCGTTTACAACCGCATTTGGGATTACTTGAAACCGCATTTAAACTGCCTTTTGGAAGTTCAAAATCGGGGCACCATATCAGTCCATTATATGGAGAAAAATGTAGAAATTTTCCTCAAAAAACATAATTTCTTTATGACTGAAGAAAGAAAGACATGAACACATTGAATGACAAGGGGGTGAGTACATTATATGTGAATCTTTGTTTTGGAAGTGGACTTTGGCGTTTGATAAATTCAGTGTTCTGTATTGTTTCAGTTGTTCTCAGATGGGTTCATTGAGGATCCTGTCCTGGTCAGAGAGCTGGGACTGTCCGTTGTGAGATCTGCGGAGGAACAGGAGAGGAAACAAGGCAAAGACAAACAGCTGTTGATGCTAAAGACGTTCTGCACATTGCTAGAGCTCGTCACGCTCCGTCATCGCATCATAGAATCAGCGGCAGAGACCCAACATCTGTCCCAGTTGAGTTTCCAACTGCTGAGTGGTTCAAATTTTTCTTGAATTTTGAAAAATAAAAGAATTTATTAAAAGTAGAATTCAAAACTTCTAATCTAGTTTCAGTTATTGTAACTAAGATGCATTTGTTCATTTCTACACTGGTTGGGACAGAAATAGCTTGAAGTCTATTTGACTAAGTCTAAGCCTAATTTTTCAAGTCAAAAAGGTGGAAAATGATAATAAAAAATTACATGATGGCTGTTTTGGAGCAAAAAACAAAAATCAAACTAACAAACAAACAAACAAAAACATATGTGGACCTCAATGGGAAAAATACAAAATATAGTATAATTGCTGCCTTTAATTTGTTAATTTAAATAAAAAAAAATTATATTATTGTATATGGGAGTGTAAAACACTTTGGTCAGCTTGTGTTGTTTTTAAGGAATAAATGTTGATTGATTATATAAAAAAAATAAATATTATTGTTACAGCATATTTAAATAAGCATAGTTTAAAAAAATGTACAATTTGATCTCTCTCTATATATATTTATTTGTCTCTCTCTCTGTATATACAGTACATATGTGACCCTGGACCATAAAACCAGTCTTAAGTCGCTGGGGTATATTTGTAGCAATAGGCAAAAATACATTGTATGGGTCAAAATTATTGATTTTTCTTTTATGCCAAAAATCATTAGGAAATTAAGTAAAGATCATGTTCCATGAAGATATTTAGTAAAATTCCTACTGTAAATATATCAAAACTTAATTTTTGATTAGTAATATGCATTAGTAAGAGCTTTATTTGGACAACTTTAAAGGTGATTTTCTCAATATTTTGATTTTTTTGCACCCTCAGATTACATATATTCAAATAGTCGTATCTCGGCCTATTCTAACAAACCATACATCAATGGAAAGCTTGTTTATTCAGCTTTCACGTGATGTATAAAGCTCAATTTCTAAAAAT
The DNA here is from genome assembly GCA_019740295.1 of Labeo calbasu. Taxonomy (NCBI): domain Eukaryota; kingdom Metazoa; phylum Chordata; class Actinopteri; order Cypriniformes; family Cyprinidae; genus Labeo; species Labeo calbasu. Next base: position 24,455 of record JAHKKF010536522.1, on the reverse strand, counting down.
TTGTGGTCCAGGGTCACATATATGTTTTATATTTGTTTTAATTTGAAATGCTTTAAAGTATTTTACCTTCATGACAAAAGTTTCACTGCCTTTAGTTTGTTTATTTAAATAAACATAAAATAAGAAAATGTTAATGGATTTCAGGTTTTAAGCCATAAATGAAAACATTTGAAAGCATTAAACTTTTGACTGAATGTGCTTTCTGTCATTTCACTCTAGATTATATAAATCGCTGACCAGACTGATGGGCTTTGATGAGGTTCATTTGTACATGCGGCCAGTACAGTTTGAGTTCGCTGTGTGGAAAGAGATCCCAAAACAACTTCCTGTGTTCATCACGGCCCTTCAGGACGACAAACAGAATGCTGACAGGTAAAAGTCTGCAGGACTGATATTGACCTGTGTCATGCTCAGGATTTGAGACACTATCAGCATCCACTGAAAACGATAAATTGAATGCAGTGTAGTGTGAATGAGATATGGTAATGGTTAGCATATCTATTACTATTCCTCACAGTTATTACACGAATATTGAATGTATTAAATGTGTAAAAATCTCCCTTCCTGTTTCAAAGGTTTGTCCCAAACAGCCTGCCTCTCGCTGTCCAAGAACTTGATGAGAGTCACATTGGCAAATTTAGCTTTCAATCTAACGAAGCAGTTTTACAGGTAATCATATGAATATGTTATGCACATTTTGGCACATTATTTTTGTCCGGTATATTAATCGTTTGACCTTGTGTCCCAGCTCTTGAATCAGTCCAGCCTGGACAACATGCAGGTGGTTCTGGTGTGTCAGGTGGTGCAGAAGAATGCTCTGATTGGTGCACTTAAACAAGCGTCCTTATGCTATAGGACAGAGAAAGACACAAAACTTCTGCTGCAGCATGAAGGAACTGCTTCCTCCGAAACCAGGAAACATGCTTTAGCTACTAGAAACAGGTGTGCAAAAAGCTGATCCAGAAAATCTAGATAATATTTCACCACAAGTGTATTTTGCATAAAGCAAATGAAACTTTTCGTAGTTTTTGGATTTTTCTTTTTCTGTATTGTGGCATTATTTTCATGACATATTTTCAAAACATTATGAAAAACATAGTTAATGCTTAAAACAACAACAAAAAAATGAAAAAAAAAAAATTCAAAAAGAAAACAAGATTATTTTTCTTACCCCATTGACAGATATTTATTCTTGTTTTAATTATTAACTCATCTTATTTTGATCATTTTCCAAAACAAACAAACAAAAAGAACAATATCTTAAATTATTTTAGAATTTTTAGTTATTTGTAATGGAAAACAAGACAAAAATATAGTGCAGTTTTTGTGAAATTCACCAATATGGGAAGTAATCTGAATATAAAGTTTTTTCAAAGTAGACATTAAGACATGTCTAGTCTGACTATAGAAGGACTGTGTTAAATGTTTTTTGTAATTCAGGCTTGCAGGTGCTTTTGTGTCCATTCAGCTGGAGAAAGTGGGTCTTCGAGATGAAATGCTGAACGCATTTATAAAGAAGAAAGAACAGATGAGTGCGCTGAAGCTAAACTCTGTATGTAAGCATGATTGTAACTGCTAAATAAATGAAGAGACCTTAGTTTTCATTCATCCATCTATCTCTCACTAGGAAGAAATTGGCAGGATCAAGAGGAAACTGATTTTGGAGTTCTGTCACAAGTATGTTTAGTCAATAAACAGTGTTTAATGCTGTTAGCTTTTGATAGAAGGATGAAATTACTCTGTGTCTGGGTCTCTTTTAGATTTAACAAGCGTATGTCACAGTGTTGTGTCCGAGGACAGGTTGTTGGTCTTTGCCACAGTCTCTCGTCGCTGCTGGACGAGGTGCCGCACATCCGTGACAATCACTTTGTGATGGGAACACCCAGTGAAAGCAGATCAGACCTGCGGTCAGACGACAGATTATGTCCTGATCCAAGGTGAAGAAAATACATACACAATGTTCTGATTTAATGAACTAGATTATTTGTGACATGTTAAATCTTCTTGGCAGTGTTGCCAAGTCCACAGTTTTCCCGTGGAATTGGGCTACTTTAACACTGTTGCCGCAAGTTGTTTTTGATGTCCGCGAGTTGAAGCGATCCCAATGACGTCATATTTAGCCCCTTTAATGTGAATCTACTGGGCGAACCCGACAAAAAAAGTCAATTTTATTACCTGAAACGTGATTTTTAATGGGGGACCCCCATCGAAATGCAAATGGGCTAGTTTTGAGTAGCAGTTTGGCAGGTTTTGTTGTAAACACCTGGCAACCCTGCCTCTTGGCCAAACATTTGGAAACACTGAATTTATCTACTCAATGAACTTAAAAACCTTAATTTTTTTTTATTGAAATTATAGTTAAAGTATTATTATTATTATTATATTATTAAAGTTGTTACACGTAACTGAAATTAAAACTAAAACCATAAAAATAAATGTACTGCCTGCAGTAAAATAACTGAAATGAATAAAAATAAATGTAAAATAAATTTATTAGTAGCTATTTCTCATTTTTATTTAGTTTAACTTAATGTACTAAAATAAAAATCTAATAAAATACATATTTGTGTGTGTATATATATATATATATATATATATATATGATTATATTAAATATGTGTATATGTATATATAATTATATTAAATATGCATATAATTAAATTACTCAAAANATTTCTCATTTTTATTTAGTTTAACTTAATGTACTAAAATAAAAATCTAATAAAATACATATTTGTGTGTGTATATATATATATATATATATATATATGATTATATTAAATATGTGTATATGTATATATAATTATATTAAATATGCATATAATTAAATTACTCAAAATAGTAAAAATAAACAAACAAAAGTAAATAAATAAATTAATAAATAAATGGACAGATAGTCCTCAATTTAATTTAAATGTTTACGTTTTGTTATATTGTTACATTGTTTAATTTTATATTATTAAAAATGTGGAAAATAGTCAAAACAAGCAAATAAACAACTAAATAAATAACTAAATAAAATAAATAAAAAGTTTTCAGTTTTATTTAAATGTTTCGATTTTATTAAACGGCACATAGTTTGTATTTATTTTGTATTATAAAAATGTGGAAAATTGTCAAAATTAACATAAACAAGAAAGAAAGAAACCATAAATGTCTTTCTAAATCATAACTGTTTCTTGCTATTCAGGACATTTCAGCCTCGTCCCAGGAGCCTGTTATCGGCCGATGGAAAGCGTCTGGTAAACCTGTGGTTCATCCCTCATTATGCAGAAGTGCTGCTCATGTTCAGAGCTCTGGAGGAGAAGGCAAGAAATGCATCTGTGACTAATAAACATTATGCACTGTCCCACTTCTCATTAAAACACATTTTCTTTATCATTTTTGCTAAGTGTGTGTGAATCAGCTGATTTTTGTGGATTCCTGTTACAGGAATGTCACCAGGCTCTTCATACCACACTGCAAATTATTTCATCTCTTCATGACGTTGTCTGTTACCTGGTGAGCTTTGCTCGACTGGGGAATCCGAACACTTCCTTCAGTCCCAGCAGCGCACAGAGACTCACAGCGGACTGGGGTGGCTTAGAGAGCATTGGTATATGATAACTTTGTTTTTACCCAATATTGTGTGACGTCCAGCCCAGAGTTTCCTTACGCTCTGATGTTTGTCCAAAGGGGCTGAACTGTGGGACGTCCAGCGACAGATTGACTCTCTCTGTGAGCCCAGAAGTTCAGAGGCTGTCGCGCGGCTCCTGCAGCTACACAGGGACGTGCTCTTCCTGCGCTTTGATACCGCAGTGCGCTACATGATCAGGTGCTGGTAAATCACAGATTTCACAGTGTTTGGGACAGTGACAAATAATTAATTTTGAAATGTGACCCTGGACCACCAGTCATAAGGTTCATGAGATTTATACATAAATAAGTTTCCACTGATGTATGCATTAGGATTTGTTAGGACAGGACAATATTTGGCCAAGATGCAAATATTTGAAAATCTGGAATCTGAGGGTGCAAAAAAATCTAAATATTGAAAAAGTCACCTTTAAAATTAGCCAAATGAAGTTATTAGCAATGCATATTACTAATCAAAAAATTAAGTTTTGATATATTTATGATGGGAAATTTAGAAAATATCTTAATGGGCCATGATCTACTTAATATCCTAATGATTTTTTGGCATAAAAGAAAAATTGATCATTTTGACCCATACAGTGTATTTTTTGGCTATTGCTACTCAAAACTGGTTTTGTGGGCCAGGGTCACATATGATGCAGAGGAGGACGTTTTTCAAAAATCTAGTTTAAAATGCATGTTCCAAATTAAAGTAATATTTGTATTCATACTGGATTCATACAGTTTTAATTTTTTTCATTTTTATTTTCAATGACTTCCAATGAAGAAACGTCCAGTGGTGAAACCATTAGGAAATAATACTTTATAATAATATATAATAACATTTCCTAATTTTCCCTAAACTATGCATAGATGTAAATAGACACATTATTATTATTATTACAAAAATAGAAACATTTTAAGCATTTTTAAGGTAAAAATATTTGTAAATTTTTTTAATGAATTCTGTTTGTTGTCTTTTCTTGTTTTTAACATTTGACAGCCTGAAATAACTTCTTCATAAATAAATCAAATTAGATTTTAAAATACAATTTAGCCTCAATGTTATTTTAGTATCATCAAGATACTATTATATATATTTTTAATATTGTTACTAATTTTTATATTTTCTGTTTTTGTTTTAGTTAAAGTTGTAGTTATTTTATTGTTTGTTTTTCATTTTATATATATAATAATATTTAATTAATATGTAAAATAAATAAAATACATATAAAAAGTACACTTTGTTGTTTTAGTACCTTAAGTTTAAGTTTATTTCAAGTAACACATTTTATATATATATATATATATATATATAATTTTAGTTTTAGTTAAGTATAATAATGAGCATTACATCATTGACCCATATTTACATAGTATTAAAACATTAATTCAATTTTTGTTTCTCTACAAGGGAGGCGTTCCTCTCCTCTGGAAACCTCTCGGCCTATCAGAGCACGAGTGAAAACATGAGCCACGCCCTCCCTATAATGAATGACAGCGTGATGGGAGGAGCCCATTTCCTCCCCATTCCTGAGCCGCTAGAACCGACCAGTCTTCAGGTGAGGAACCACCAGGCCTATCCAGCATACTTGTGTTTACAAGCATCCCAGGATGCACCTCATGAAGTTAGTTAATGAATGTCTCTGTACATTGTGTTTAATTTGTGTTTTCAGGCTCAAAAATTGTATCCATGGCGATCTTTTCTTGCAATCCATGGATCACATCCTTTGATTATATGGGATGTCTCACCAATTGAGCATTACATGCAGGTGTGTTATTTTATAAATACTTCTTTAAAGTCTTCCTCTGCTTCATTAGGCATCAGGCTCATGTAACGTCATGTTTTTTGTAGCTCTGCCTGTGTGATCTGAACGACCGCTGTAGGATGGAGGCTAATGGGGCGATTCTGGGCGTATCTCTGATCATTGATGATGTGCTGAGTAGTGGAAGAGATGTAGCGCCGCTCCAACTACAGACCACAGCAGACTCAGACATCATCGCAACACCTGAAGTACAGTATTTACCCACAGTTGAGAATTTAAAATTGTCTCCCGTTTGGTTCAAAATTTGGAAAGCTAAGTAAAGTGTAACAGTTGAGTTCCAGGAGTAAAAGGTCCATTCATTTTTTCAGTAGGGGAACTGATTTTAACCATAACTTGTAAACTTCTAAAGACAGACCAGTTGTGAGCTCAGAGGTTGTTAATTGACAGTATATGGTCTTGTTGATGTCGACTGTTCACATTATTATATCATTATACATTATTTATGATATATATGTATAACTCATTCTTAATATAATCACTTAACAGTGGAATTTTTAGTTTAAAACTGCATTTCCCATGATGCTGTGCAGAAACTTCCACCAATAAGACAGTTACTGACAGCTTTCTTGTTTGTTTTTTTTGCAATAAACTTAAAATATATTGTTTCTACAGATATAATCAACAACGAACGAAAAGTCTTATATTTCACCATCATTTTAAATATTATTATGTCATTTGCAAAGCTTCATGGGATTGTAGTTCTTTCCCTCATTAGAGCTGTTACGTCTTGTACCGTTTTCTTTTTATCATTCTCAAATACTTTTTTGCTTCAAATCAAAGTGTGTAATGTTGTGATTCACCTCATAGATGGTTGGTTTAATTATTGGCTTTTTAACTCAAAATATTCTTAAAAAATGTTGGGTTAAAAACGACTCAAGATGAGTTAAATATGGACAAACCCAGTGAAACCCAACCTGCTGGTTCGTTTTATTTAACTCAACTGTTGTTTAACAATTACTATATTTCTTGCTTAAAATGAACCCAAAATAGTTTGAAAACTAACAATTATTATTATGTCTAATAAATGAACATTCATTATTATGTTACATAAATAATAATTAAATAATAAAAATGCATTCAATAGCTTATTAATAAATGTTCACCATTTGATTATTACTGATGCCTCCAGTAATTATGCATCTGATTTTAAGTTAATTGACAGTAAATGATTTTGTTGAAGTCGACTTCATGGCTTTTAACTCATTACTTTTTTAAAAAATGCTAAAAACAACCCAAGTTGGGTTAAATATGGACAGACCTTAAATGGGTCTTAACTAAAAACTCAACCAAAATTACTACATTTCTTGCTTAAAATGAACCCAAGATATGTTGAAAATGAACATTTATTACTATGTGTAAAAAATCTAAATTTATTAATATTTTTTAATAATTATTAAATATTTAAAACATTTATTAAATTGCTTTTTGCTTGTTCACCATCTGATTATTACTTATGCCACTAGTAATTATGTGTCTGATTTTTAATTTCCAACCTATTTTTGATTAATTTTTAACCAGCTATATAGTAATTTTTAGACAATAGTTAAGTTAAATAAAACTAACTAGCAGGTTGGTCAAACATTTAACCCAAGACTTTTAAAAAATCCTAATGGGAAAAAATACTTGCTGAGCTAAAACTGCTAAAAACATGAGAAAAATTAGAATGACAGGAAGAGAAATTTACTGAATTTCATTTCAAAATGTTATATTTTGTGACAAAATATTGTTGTATGTTGTGCATTTCTGTAATTGTGAGTGTAGATTCATAGTGTGTTTGTTGAAGGACATTTATCTCATTATCATCTTTCAGGTTCTTAATGATAGCATGGAAAATGAGGAGAGAAAAACAGAAGTTGCCTCTAAAACTCAAGACCCCATACAGTCCCTAATGAAGCAGCGGGGATTTTTATTGCTCTGGAAGCAGATGGAAATTTTTAAAGAGAGCTGGACTCAACGACAGATGGGTGTTGAGAAAATAAACACCACTGCGCTGTTTAAACACTTATCTCAGCTTTACAGGTCATGAACATTTCATCACTTTTAAACACTCACTCTTTCATAAAAGTTTATGGTGAAACAAATACGCATGTGTTTACCTGACCCATGATCTTGTGTTGTAGGGTGGAGGTTTACTTTCCCAGCATGCAAGCTCTGGCCCAGCAGATGGATAAAGAGGGGGAATATGAGATTTTGCTGTCTCAGACTCAATCTGTCCTTCCACCTCCTGGAGCGGCAGAAGTTGACGTCAAAACATGGCAGGTAGTGCATGTGAAACAGGCTTATTGTTGCTGACTAAAAGTGAAATTATAGAAACATTTTGGTAATGTAATAAAATTAAACTACAATAAAATATACATGAAAAAAGTACACTAGACGAAAATTTGAAATGATGCTTTGGCAACTAAAATTCCTAAATGGAAATAAACTGAAATGTAAAAAAATAAGAGAAAATAAAAATATATTACATCTAAAACCAAAAATGACAAAAGCACATACAAAAATTGAATGAAAATGAACACAAAAAAGCTCATTCAAAATATTAGTGAAAACAAAATGACTAAAAATGAAAGTAAAATTCATTGAAAACTGAAAATATGAAAAGCAAAGCTAATTTGGAATATTATTAAAAACTATAGTAGTATATAAAGTATAATAGTTTAAGTTAAATTTAAAAAGCACTGAAATTAATATTTGAAAATACAAACTGATATAAAAATGGCACAGTCTAAATAGCAATATTTAAAAAGAAAAAATAATAATAATGACAAAAGCGCATAACAAAATCACTATAATGGAAAGTAAAATTAAAATGAAAACTAAAACATAAAATAACTGTTAATTAAAAAAACTGTATGTGAATTATAAATTATAATAGTATACAAAATTTAGGTTGAAGCCTTTAAATTAATAACTGGAAATAAATAAAATATAAATTAGTCTTAATAGTAATATTTTAAAAAAAAGCTACATAACCAAATTACCAAAAAAAAAACCCTGAAATTAAAGTGAAAACTGTATAAAATAAATAGCATCTAATTCTAAATATAAATAAAAACTAAACGTTTTTAATAAACATTTTTTGATTTTGAAACACTGGGGTCTGTAAAGTAGTAAAAAGTAATAGATTTAAAATGCATGTATTTTCTGTTTAGTATGGTTCAGTCTATTAACATAGTTACTGATATAAAGATTGAAATAACAGTTTATTTGGAGTTCTACTTGTGCACCACAATGCACATTTCTTAATATGTTTTAATGTCACTATTGATGAGGATTGTATAATCTTTAAATATTATCGGCCTTTAAATGCAAAATATTTAAAGTGTACCCAAAGTATACTTATATATAATAATTTCACTTTAGTATATGTTTAGTTGGACTTCAGCACTACCTCTGCACAATTAAAGTGCATTAAGTACAAAATGAGTTGTTCCAATTTAGCAAACTTTAAATATACCGGTTTAGTATAAGAAAAGTACAATTTCAAGGTATTTCTATTAAGTACATAATATGTAAATGTATTTGTAGTATACTTAGCATGAAATAAATGTATTTTAAATACATTTTAGTGTATTTACTATTGACCAGGGTGTGAAACAAAATAAGTGGTTGATTTGAGGAAGTGTTCATGTTTGCCACAACAATGCTTAATAGTAAAAAAATAATAAATCCTAAATTGCGAGGTTGTTTTTGGCAGTTCATTAATGTGATTCTTTTGACTGATGTCTTTGGCATAGTCCATTACATACTGATGATTTTTCCATGTTTGTTGTAGTTACTGAGACTCTTGGAGATCATGGAGTGTGACATGATTCGAGCGCTTCAGAAAAGGATTAACAGCGAAATGACTCTAGTGATGTCGGAGCGCTCGCGGCATGACACGCGGCTCCCTGCAGGTACCCAGCATCCTCTTCTCCTGCAGGAACCCAGACGAGATCAAAGAGCACGATGGGAGGATGGCGCTGGGCCTGATTCTCTCTGCAGGCTGTCATTAGAAAGCCAATAAACTTCACAGCTAGCCTCATATATTTAGGATATTATAACTTTTTCGTCTCAACAAAAAAATAACAGTCATCTCTGAAATGCATTTGTCTTCTTCTGCTGTCTTCACATGTCATGAAGAACTGTGGAAATGGCCTTCGATGAAGCACAGTGTCTCTCTAGAGAGACCGCAGATTGTGGAGGATTTCATTCAGCGGTTGATGAATGGTGTTGAGCGTGAGACTAATGAACAGGTAAATATTTCTCACTACATTCTTATAAATAAGGGTCCTAAAAGGTGGCTTTTTAATCTAAAGAACTTTTTCCACTATAAAGAGCCTGAAAAGGTTCCATGGAACTTTCAGTGCCAATGAAGAACTTTTAGAGTTTCGATAATGTTTTTCAGTGCCATGCCATGATCACTATGCCATGTAATAGACTGATATATTAACATTGAATGTTTTCTAGGTGACGTTCTCCAACGCTCATCTTCAGAAGTGTTTGACTGAACTGACCTGTGCTGTAATGAATCGCGAGCGGAGCGTTTTCCAGCGATATTCCCAGTTTTACGAGCACATCCTTCAACAGCAGGAACAACTGCTTTACCAGAGAGAGCAGGTTTGTCTACACCATTCATTGTTTTGTGTTTCTTTTGCTCACCTAAGCTATATTTATTTGACTAAAAATACAGTAAAATCAGTAATATAATGAAGTATTTTTTATAATTTAATAGAACTGTTTTGTATTTGAATATGTTTTAAAACGTAATTTATTTCTGTAATGCAAAGCTGAATTTTCAGCATCATTGCTCCAGTTTTCAYTGTCACATGATCCTTCAGAAATCATTTTAATATGCTGATTTGCTGCTAAGGAAACATTACTGATTCARTGTTGAAAACAGTTTTGCTGCTTCTTTGACAAATAGAAGGTTCAAGAATTTTACAGTTCAACATTTACAGTTGAAGTCAAAAGTTTACATACACCTTGCAGAATCTGCAAAATGTTAATTATTTTACCAAAATAAGAGGGTTCATACAAAATGCATGTTATTTTTTATTTAGTGCTGACCTGAATAAGATATTTCACATAAAAGACGTTTACATATAGTCCACAAGAGAAAATAATAGTTGAATTTTTAAAAATGACCCCGTTCAAAAGTTTACATACGTGTTTACATACACTTGATTCTTAATACTGTGTTGTTACCTGAATGATCCACAGCTGTGTTTTTTTGTTTAGTCATAGTTGTTCATGAGTCCCTTATTTGTCCTGAACAGTTAAACTGTCTGCTGTTCTTCAAAAAAATCCTTCAGGTCCCACAAATTCTTTGGTTTTCAAGCATTTTTGTGTATTTGAACCCTTTCTAACAATGACTGTATGGTTTTGAGATCCATCTTTTCACACTGAGGACAACTGAGGGACTCATATACAACTATTACAGAAGGTTCAAACACTCACTGATGTTTAGAAGGAAACACAATGCATTAAAAGCCTTAAAGAACTTAAGCCTTAAAGAACCTAAAACTTTTTCAATTTGAAGATCAGGGTAAATTTAACTTATTTTGTTTTCTGGGAAACATGTAAGCATCTTCTGTAGCTTCTGAAGGCCAGTACTAAATGAAAAAAAAAAAATGGATATTTAGGCAAAATACGAAAAAGCTACATATCTTCATTCTGTTCAAAAGTTTTCACCCCCTGGCTCTTAATGCATCATGTTTCCTTCTGGAGCTTATGTAAACTTTTGAACAGGGTCATATTTCTACATTTATACATTTTAACTATTATTTTCTCTTGTGGACTATATGTAAACATCTTTTATGTGAAATATCTTATTCAGGTCAGTACTAAACAAAAATAAAATGTATTTTGTATGATTTTGTAAAATAATTAACATTTTGCAGACTGCAAGGTGTATGTAAACTTTTGATTTCAACTGTAATTGTCTTTACTTTCACTTTTGACCATTTGAATGTGTCCCTGCTGAATAAAAGCATTCGTTTTTTTTAAAAATCACCAGAAACAATCTGTATCCACAGGATGTTAAAGAGCTAGAATCCAAAGACATGCAGGCCAGTGATCCCTACAGAAAGGTAAACTCATATTTGTGCGTATATCAGCATGATTCTTCACTACATGCTCAGTAAGCATGTCTGATCTCAGGTGGCGGACGTGTGTCGTGGGATGATGGTTGACATCACTGCTCTGCGTGCCAGAGTAAGTCAGCTGGAGGAGGAGAAGAGAAGCTTAGATCAACATCTCAACCTCAAACATAGAGAACGCAATGACAAGCTGGTTCGCCAGCTCTTCTCCACATGTGTTCTTCTGAAGGTGTGTAAGCTAATGATTTTATAAAATCATTAAAACATGAACTACAGTACATGTAGCGTGATGTCATCTGGCTCAGCTCTCTGTGCCGCCCACAGTCACGTCTGGACAAATACCATGTGAATATGGAGCATGATGTGCGACAGCTGGTGAGCAGCGTGAGGAAGGAAGGCGTGGACAGAATCATCAAACTGAAAAATAAATTATCCTCCGCTAATGATAACGAGACCCTCATTCACACACTTCACGAGGTGAACCGCTAGAATGAGCTTATCCAAAAAGAATATCCAAAAGTTATTGTCAGGAAATAATGTCAGGAAATGTCCATGTCATATTTTACCCCTAAAATTACATATATGTGTGCATGTTATAAATTATATATTTTATACATTTATAAATAATAAACATTATAAATATTTTTAATAGTAAACATATAAAGTGCTGTTGGAATAGTGGTGCACTGTAAAAAAACAATTTGTTGAGTTAACTTAAAATTGCCCGGCTGCCTTTAAAATTTTAAGTTAAGTCAACTCAAAAAAAAAGTTTAGTTAATTTGAAATGTTAAGTTGTACTAAGTGACAACTTATATATTTGAGTTGATTCAACTTAAAATTTTAAGGCTGGGTAACAAGCCCAGCTTTTAAGTTTAACAGACCAAATTTTTAGTTTAGTCAATTTAAACAAAAATTATTTTAAATTGACTCATCAAATAGTGTTTTTTTACAGTGTGGTGTGTTATTAAAATATATTCAAATTTATTTAAATAATTTAAAAATAATAACTTAAAAATTTGTATGATTTGCATTACAATAATGTGAATTTGGGAGGAAATATGCTAAATTAAATTGTCATAAAAAATAATATTGCAGAAAATTGTAATGTTTTTTAGTGAAAAATACAAGCAATATATATATATATATATATATATATATATATATATATATATATATATATAAATATTGCTTTTNAAGCAATATATATATATATATATATATATATATATATATATATATATATATATATATAAATATTGCTTTTTTTTCTTTCTTTTTTTTTATGCAAAATATTTTTTATTGATTGCTGTGAAATGTGACCTGGACCTTTCTTAATGAAATTCAACCTGTTATCTCTTTGTTTTATTCAGAAAGAGGTATTAGAAGATCTTCATGCAGAGAATAGCAAGCTGGTTGGACTTGTGTGTAAACTGAGAGCTTTTAACCACTGGAGGCTGGTGACCAATCAAGAGAAACTACAAAAAGAGCTGCTGCAGTGGAAACTGGTGTTAATCACATGTGTTCAGTAATCCCAGTCATTGTTTAGTCTCTCTTCCTCTCCTTTTGCCTGTAGTAACTGTGAATATTGCTCCTGTGTGTCTAGAATGAGGTGTCATGCAAAACTGAAGCTCTTAAAGTGAAGATGATCTCAGAGCAGAAGGAAATTGCTCTAAAACAAGAGCTGGATGCTGTGCAGGAGGCCATGCTGCAGTGTAAGAGCGAGTATGAGCACATCCAGATACAGATCATTCAGCAGGTACACCACCTTCTCATCTTTTTGGGCATAGCTTGGCTTTGCTGTATGCAAACCGAGCCAATTATAAAGTCAGGAAGTACCTGAAATACAGTTGAAGTCAACAGTTTACATACACCTTGCAGAATCTGCAAAATGTAAATTATTTACAAAAATAAGAGGGATCAAACAAAATGCATGTTACCTTTTATTTAGTACTGACCTGAATAAGATATTGCACATAAAATATGTTTACGTATAGTCCACAATAGAAAATAAAAGCTGAATTTATAAAAATGACTCCTTTCAAAACTTTACATACACTTGATTTTTAATACTGTGTTGTTACCTGAATGATCCAGTGATCAGTGATAGCTGTTCATGAGTGCCTTGTTTCTCCTGTTAAACTGCCTGCTGTTCTTTAAAAAAATCCTTCAGGTCCCTCAAATTCACTGTATCTTTTAGACATTTTTCTGTATTTGAACCCATTTTAGCGATGACTGTATAATTTTGAGATCCATCTTTTCACACTGAGGACAACTGAGGGACTCAATTATTACAGAAGGTTCAAACGCAATGCATTCAGAACTGGGGGGTGAAAACTTTTGGAATTTGAAGAACAGGGTAAATTTGACTTATTTTGTCTTCTGGGAAACATGTAAGTATCTTCTGCAGCTTCTGAAGGGCAGTACTAATTGAAAAAATATGATATTTAGGCAAAAATAAGAAAAATGTACACATGTTCATTCTGTTCAAAAGTTTTCACCCCCGGCTCCTAATGTAGCGTTTTTCCTTCTGGAGCATCTGAGGTCCCTCAGTTGTCCTCAGTGTGAAAAGATGGATCTCAAAATCCTTTAGTCATTGTTGGAGAGGGTTCAAATACACAAAAATGCTAAAAAACGACAGAATTTGTGGAACCTTAAGGATTTTTCTAAAGAACAGCAGGCAAACAAGGGACTCCTGAACAACTATAACTTAAAGGGAAAAAAAACAGCTGTGGATCATTTAGGCAACAGCACGGTATTAAGAATCAAATGTATGTTAACTTTTGAATTGGGTAATTTTTATAAATTCAACTATTATTTTCTGTATGTGAACTATATGTAAACGTCTTTTATGTTAAATATCTTATTCAGGTCAGTAAAATATAACATGCATTTTGTGTGATCCCTCTTAGTTTGGAAAAATAATTTACATTTTGCAGATTCTGAGAACTTTTGACTTCAGCTGTATATACAAAGCTTCCTGACCTAAGTGGATTAAACATTATCTTAGTTTAATGTTATGATCTGAAGTCATGATATAAAAAAACGCTGATTGTAATAAAGTAAAGAGTAAAGTACCAGTTCCCCAACCTCTGTCTCAGTCTCAGAAGCTGCAGGACATGGAGCATCGCTCGACACGAGACGCACAGAGCCGTCAGGAGCTGCAGGTGCTGCGGATGCAGAGTCTCGAGCAGCTGCAGGAAGATGTGGAGGACCGAGAGAGTCAACTAAGAGCTCTGAGTGCACAACTCGAGAAAAACAGCATAGAGACGGAGCTGCGGCAACAACGCAGCCACAAGCAAATCAAACATGTGAGTCTGAACTACAGGGTTTATAATGATTATTATAAACGTTAAGGCAAGACAGCACAGGCAAACACATTGTTTTTTCATGCACTTTTTTTTAATGTCAACAATATGAAACAAACCTTCAACCTGGCTTTATACAATGTTCAGATTTATGTTCTGGAAATGTATGCAAACTGTACTGTGATTAATAAACTGAAGCAAGTATAGTGGTATCACTTAGTGATATCACTTTTTACCCTATTCACCTGTAGTGTCTTGCCTTCACTATTTCAACTTCAAACTGAAAAATTAAACATTTTAAAATATTGTAAATGCATCTACAATACAGTACAAAAATTGGGAATGCATGAACTGATTAAATATCTACCTTTACTGCAATATAAGTTGCTTTGAATAAAAGCATCTGCTGCATGCATAAACCTAAAGTATCTTGTTTTTTGAAGGTAAGAGGTCAGCTTCATCAGGAACGGAGCTTGAAACTAGAAGCTTTCCAGCAGGTGGACAAACTACAAAGTCAGATCCACAGTTTTGAATCCGCGTTGTGTAAATCTACATTTCCTTCAGGTGCTCACAATACTGATTTATGTCCTTTTTTAGCCTTAAGGAAGCATTTTTATTCATATCCCCCACTTTTTTTATGCTTAAGGGCGGCAGAGCTCTTCCTCAAGACGGCTACATTTAAGAAACGCTTCGGCAGGTAAAGCACAGTCATTTTCTCTGTCTTTTGGCTTTAAACTTGCCTTGTTCACCTCTGCGGCTTGTTGTATTGCAGGTTTGCTCAGGAACAACTCGGTTATGTCTTGTACAAACAGTAGCTTTATAAACACAACTGATGAGCTCAATACTGAAACGGGTTGGAGAGAGTCATGGACGCCTCTGGACAGACCCAAAACCGTAAGTTAATTGATTATGTATTAAGAGTCCAACCAAAAATACTTCCTGACTGTTCCTTTAAATAAAAGTCTGATTATAGCACAAAGAACATGAGTTATGTGGTGTGAATTTAAATGTGTCCTTTTACATTCCATTCTAATTCACAGAATTCCAATCGTCTTCGTCTGGACATTTCAGAGGCGCTGTTACCCAGTCTTCCTGATGGAAATGCATCTTCTAACCATCTGACATACCAGAATCTTAGATTGGGTCACAAGTAAATAATCTGAACCACTAATTGATACCTTTTGATTTATTTCTAGACTTCCTATTGATAGAGATTGTAGAGAGGATGCTGGTGGAGAGAACCGAGGTAATGGGAGATTGGATTTGAACATGTAGCCCGCTTTTTACTTGTGCCCAAATGACCCTAACCTAAACCTGCACTAACCTGAATGACCCTGACAGGTCTGATTATTTGTGCATTAATGAAAACTTTATGTTTACTGGGTGAATCTGATGCATATGTGGGTCACATTTTCACTCCAAAATCAAAATAAAATTTTTAGGACCATGAAGATTGTTTGCATTTTCCCCCAAACTATCATTACTGTAATGATTTTGAAACAGGACTTTCTTATATCTGACCAATGCCTTAGTACGAGCTAACTAAAAGTAACTAAAACCATTAAAGAAAACATTTTCATTAATTGAAATATAATAAACATTAACTGAAAAAAAATTTAATCTAAAAAAAAATAATAAATATAAAATAACTAAAATTAAAAAATAAATTGAAATAATAATAATAATAATAATAATAATAATAAGCACATGGACATATTTAGAAAAAGTAATATAAATAAAAATGCAGTAAATGCAACAAAAAAGTACTAAAATTTTAAAATTAAAATGAAAAATTAAATACTAAAATAACACTGCTTGGAACTAAAATGCAAAGTCACATTCTATTAATTGCAATGTCCAAACATTTACATTAGAATTTGTCTGTAATTTTATAAGTAAAAATGATTAAATGTGCAATAGTAAATTTTTTTTTAGTAGAAGATTATTAATGTCTTATTTTTTGCATTAGAAAGCTTTATGGCAATGAGCACAGGTTGAACAAACGTATGCCAATGAGTCAATTTTACATAAATTGTTTTTTGAACAAATAACTTGGAGTTGCATGTACTGTATGTGAACCATTTATTGATTTTAGACTGTTAAACAAGTACAAAAACGAAGAATGGTTGTTTCATGATCCATTTAAAGTCATTTAAAAAACAAAAAATATTCTGCTTGTTCTGAATTAGTCAGCGTGACTGATTAAAATATACCCATTCACAACAAAAGAGAATAAGCATCAGCATTGTTCTTTACAAACAGTAACTCGTTCATAATGCTGTTTGTTCTCTTTTGTTATAAATTTGAATTTTAACAAGCACAAAAACAAATTAAGTAGGGCTCTGCTTTATGAAGAAGTCATATTGAAGCCGGTATTTAAAAAAAAAAAAAAAGTGCTTCTGCTTGTTTTCAATGAAATCAGCTTTACTATAATAAAATACAACTATTTACAACAGAGAACAAGCATCAGCATTATAAACAAGTCCTGACGGATTCAAACAGAGTGTCTGTTCAGTTTTGCGGGGTCATGCTGGTGGTGTAGAGGTACGAGACCGTTCCAGCCTGGATCTGGAAGGTTTGGCCTTGAATCTGATCGCTTGGGATCTGCTCGCTGGTCTGGCTGATAGAAATGGGCTGCCCGCTCTGGCTGCTGATGTGAATGCCTCCCGCTGGATTCGTCCGGCTGGGATTTTCAGCAGAGCTCTCAGACAGTTGGTGGATCACCTGCAGCTGCTGTGGACCTCCGTGATGAACCTGCAATTGCTCCATGGCTTCTTTGGTCAGTGTGATGACGTGCATTTGCTCCGGCTGTCCGCCGCTCACCTGACTTCCTAAAACGCTGATGGTTTGGATTTGAGTACTGGCGTCTAACCCGTCCGGCGTGACCAGCGCCAGGTTTTGCACGTGACCAGAAGGTTGGGTGAGAAGCGTGAGACCTTGTTCCACAGAAGTATCTTCTGCAGTGATGATGCTGATGCTTTGATCCTGGCCTAGGTTGATGTTGTCCACCTCGCCGGTCACCACCAGCTGGATCTCCTGCTCGGGGTGCGTGGGAAGTTGGTACGGCTGGAGTTGAAGGATGCTGTGCATTTCTTCAGGCGCTGATGTGGCCTCCACTGGTGCAGGGCCTGTGGTCTCAGCTTCTCCTTGTTGACGCTCTTTGTTGTGAGTCTTAGTGTGAGCTTTAAGATTGTCCATTCGGGCAAACGACAGGTTACAGATGTAACACGTGAACGGCTTTTTACCCGTGTGGGATGCTACATGACGCCTTCTGGCACTCTGGTCGGAGAACGTCTTATCGCAAATGTTGCAGACGTATGGCTTCTCTCCTCTGGATGGGGAAAGATCATTTTTTGTTAAAAAGCAAGTAAGGTAAGAAAATTTAACCAATAGCCACCATAATTTCAATTCTTAATATAATTTCCCAGTGGATTGATTTCATTAAGAATTGCAATTTTTTGTATTACAAGTTTTCTGAAATGTTTTTAAATATGCAAATTATTCACTATTTTCATACGTTTTCAGAACAGAAATGTGAACATTGGACAAAGCCGGGTTCAAAATTGTTTCATTTTTTCGACATATTAGGGTAAAGATTTTTACAGAGGGGATTTTGGACATTTCTGTTTATCAGAAAATATTGTCAAAAGGTAAACTCACCATGTTTTAGGAATAAAATGTTTTTTTTTTTAAAAAGTCTCTTCTGCTCACCAAGCCTGCATGTATTTGATCCAAATTATAGCAAAAACAGTACAATTCTGAAATATTTTTACTATTTAAAATAACTGTTTTCTATTTGAATATATTTTAAAATGTAATTTATTCCTGTGATTTCAAATCTGAATTTTCAGCATCATTACTCCAGTCACATGATCCTTCAGAAATCTTTCTAATATGCTGATTTGCTGTTGAAGAAACATTTTTTATTATTATTATCAATATTGTCAAGTACATTTGTTTCAGGATTCTTTGACGAATAGAAAGATCTAAAGAGCAGCATTTATCTGAAATAAAAAGCTTTTGTAACATTATACACCATACCCTTCAAAAGCTTGGAGTCAGTATAATTGTAAAATTATAGAAATTATAACTTTTATTTAGCAAGGATGCTTTAAATTGATCAAAAGTTGATGATAAAGACATTTATAATGTTACAAAAGATTTCTATTTCAGATAAATGCTGCTCTTCTGACCTTTTATTCATCAAAGAATCCTGAAAAAAAATCTACTCAGCTGTTTTCAACATAATAATAATAAATGTTTTTTGAGGAGCAAATCAGAATATTAGAATGATTTCCGAAGGATCATGTGACTGGAGTAATGGTGCAAAAAATCAGCTTTGCAATCACAGAAATAAATAACATTTTAAAATATATTCAAATAAAAATCAGCTATTTTAAATAGTAAAAATATTTCACAATTTTACTGTTTTTGTTGTACTTTGGATCAAATAAACACAGGCTTGGTGAGCAGAAGAGACTTAAAAAAACAAAAAATTCTTGACTGGTTGTGTATATGTATTGTAAATCTACAGACACAAATAGATAAAATGTAATAAAATAAACACTTAAAAGTGTATTTTGGATGTTTTCTTTCCTCTGATCTGAAACAACTTATTATGAAATCTCAAAAATCTCAAAAAAATGTTCCTGGCAATAATAGTATGTAAGGTGCTGCTGACATTGAGATGAACACATTTTCACAAAACAAGATATTTATTGGAATTGAAATACTGATGCAAACAGATAAAGTAAAGTAAAATAAAATAAACACTTAAATGCATTTAGGATGTATTCTTTCCATTATTCTGAAGTAACAAATGACAAAAAGCCAAACAGCCAAAATTCTCAAAACTAACTAGTGCATAAATAATGATTTTGCCTATAATGTGTTGACAGTATGTTTTTGATTTATGAAGTAAAAAATAGGAGATATCTAAAAATAAAAGAATTTTGTACCTGGTTTTATCCAATGATGGAATTTCTGTTCTGGAATTGTATGCAAATTAGTGCACATTTAACAATGCCTCATTTGCAAATTTAAACATAAAATCAGAAAACTAATACAAAAATGTTTGTAATTCTTAATATACTCACTCACCTACGGAAGTATGGTGATATCTATTAATTAAAAATGTTCCTGTATTTTTGTAAATTAACACATGTTGATTTCTGACCTGTGTATCCTGATGTGTGTCTGCAGTGTGCTCTTGGCTGTGAAACCCTTCCCACAGATCTCACATGTGAACGGCTTTTCACCTGCAGCAATAACATGGTGATCATGCAGCACAGATAGTATGTGAGTTGCAATGCAGTTCATTGTTGTAAATGTGATGTGTTCATTACCAGTATGAGTTCTCAGGTGCTTCTTCAGTTGAGCTGCATCCATAAATTTATGATGGCACTGTGCACACTCAGGTAACGCTTTTCCTGTGTGAATGCGGTAATGGCTTTTCAGCTGCCGCTTCTGACTGAAGCTTTTCCCACACTGGTCACAACTGAAGGATTTTTTCTCTGTGGAAAGTCAATGAACATGCACTATGGTGTTTTGGACACGTACCATGATAATACCAATGTATGTGGTTGATAAAGTTTTAATGGTTAATCTCACTGACCCCATACATTTGAATAGTCATATTAGCAGCGTATCTCAGTGGTTTGGTATATTTCTGTTACCTGCGTGTAGGTTCATGTGCTCCACTAGTGAGTGTTTTGTGGACAGAGCTTTGGAGCAAATGGTGCAGATGAAGGGCTTTTCTCCCGTGTGCATGCGCTGATGAACCAAAAGAGTGTGTTTCTGGGTGAAACCCTTCCCACAAACACTGCATCTGAATGGTTTTTCACCTGCATTAACAGGAAAAGGTAATTTTGCATTAAGATTACAAATATGGGCATTTAATGACTCTTAATAATCTCTGAGTTAATAATTTAGTTATTTAAAACTAAATCTAAAACCATCAAGAAAAAATAATAAAATAAAATAAAATAAGTAAAAGAAACTGGGAAAAAAACAAACAAACCAAAACTTTATTTTAGGTATTTGCCAAGGCAACATTTAGTTTAACTTGTACCTGAGTACTAAAATAACTAAAACTAATAAACGTATAATAAACATTATATAGGCCAATAAACAAACAAATAAATATGACCGCAAAAATGACTAATAACTATTTAAAAAAAAATTGGTAAAACTTTTAAAATTAAAGTAATACCAGAAAATGTAAAATGTAATTTATATTAAAATAACACTAAAATTCTTAAATGTAATTAACAGAATAAATGTTATTACTGTTAACTAAAACCATTAAAAAAATTATTTTAAAGAAAAACTTTAAATAAAATAAAAATAAATTATTTTGTTTAATCTAGTTGCCAAGCCAACATTTCCTATTTTCATTTAGTTTAACTTTAAGTACTAAAATAACTAAAACTACAACTAATAAATAAACATACAATAAAATATAATAAACATTATATAGACCAATAAAAAAAATATATATGATAGTAAAAATTACTAATAAGTAATAAAAATGACAAAAATACAACAAAATGAATAAAACTTAAAAATTAAAGTCAAACCAAAAAATATAAAATATAATTCATATGAAAATAACACTGAAATTCTTAAATATAAGTAACAGAATCAGGGTTATTATGGTTGACTAAAACCATTAATAAAATTACTTATAAAAAAACAACTTAGTTTAACTTGAGGTGCTAAAATAACTAAAACTGAAACTAATAAATAAACATATAATAGAATATAATAAACTTTATATAGACCAATAAACAAACAAATAAATATGCTAGTAAAAATGTGACTAATAACTAATAAAATTCACAAAATTGGTAAAACTTTAAAATTAAAGTAAAACCAGAAAAAATAAAATATAATTCATATTAAAATAACACTGAAATTCTTAAATATAATTAACAGAATTAGGGTTGTTATACATAAAATAAAATAAGTTTATTTAATCTAGCTGCCAAGCCAACATTTCCTATTTTTATTTAGTTTAAGTTGAAGTACTAAAATAACTCAAAACTAATAAATACATTTTATAGCAAATTAAACATATTTAAAACAAAACACAACAAAGTTACTAAAAAAATGAACAAAAACTATAACCGTATGTCAAGGATACTAAAATAATACATTTTATGTCTAATTGTTATTTTTTTCATTTGCTTGTTCCCATTCATCATCATTAGAATTTAGTCAGCTGTACAGCATAATAAAAACTGAGTTGTACCTGTATGAGTACGCTGATGTATCTTCAGAAACAAGTGGTTTTTAAAAACCTTCCCACACTGCTCACACCTGGCCTCTGTGTCTGGGTACTTCCTCTTCCGCCCTCTCTTCCCGGGCTCCTTGTGCTCCGTGACTTCATCTCCTAACCTGTATCCCTTCAGCTTGACAGGCTGCTTTATTTTACGTTTGCTGTGCCGGGGTCTGTCCTCTCTGGGGTTATAGTCGCTGTCGCTGACATCTCTTGATGGGGAAGCGGGATCTAAGAGAGGTTCTGAGGGCTCAGAGGTAGCTTCTGCTGGTAAACTGCTTTCTGGATTCTCTTTTTGGCTTGCATCCTCAGTGTGAATGCTCTTTTTGGGCCTCCCTCTTTTACGTTTTGTCTGCATGCACTCATCGACACTATCTCCCTCGACGGACATCACATTTTCAACCGTTGAAGTGTCTTTTTGAAGGTCCTCGTGGGCTTTGAGCAAGTCTCGGATGTCCAGAAAGCGCGCCATGTCAAGCAGCTGCTCAGAGCTGCTCTGGTCCACAGACACATTTGCGCTGTAGATGAATTCAAGCACGGCCGAGAAGGTTTTCGCAGCCATGCCATCCAGCTTGTACACCGACTGGCTTACCTGATCTTCAGCGGTGAACATAAATGAGAAATATTCACTGCTCGCTGCTAAAAGAGCCTTGTGTGCTTTGAAATGCACGTCTTCTACGATGAGGGTTATGTCACAGAGCAGTTCCCTTCTTCTGAGCTTGTCAAACTTATGCAGGATTGTGTCCTTGTGTGTTTTTGAATGCAGGGCGAGAACAGATGATGGTGCAGACATGATGCTGTTACAGTGAACTTGAATCTAAAAAGGAAAAAGTTGAAACAATCTATTAAGTTTACAATAGTTTTGCTTTAGAATCTAGATGGGTATAAAGTGGTAAACAACACAACACCAAACCCATATTTAATGTAGTCTGGGTTATAATTTCTTTTACTTTGAATAGCCTTGTTTGTGTTTTTTTTAAGGATGAAGGCATGTCACAACACATCAGTCTAATTTGACTGCCTTCTACAAAGTGAAACAAAAGGAAAGTAGATAAACCTGTTTACTATATGCAAATCAAACTATGCACACTTTTGTATGCGCAATCAGCAGTACACTTAGCAAATTTCAAGAACAGTAAAATTATTAAATTACTTACACTACCGGTCAAAAGCTTTTGAACAGTACGATTTTTAATGTTTTTTTTAAAGAAGTCTCTTCTTCTCACCAAGCCTGCATTTTTTTGAGCCAAAGTACAGCAAAAACAGCAAAATTTTGAAATATTTTTATTATTTAAAATGACTGTTTACTGTTTGAATAAATTTTAAAATGTAATTTATTCCTGTAATTTTAATGTTGAATTTTTAGCATCATTTCACTCGCATGATTCTTTTTAAAATCATTTTAATGTTCTGATTTGCTGCTCAGAAAACATTTATTATTATTATTATTATTATTATTATTATTATGTTTAAAATAGCTGAGCAGAATTTTTTCAGGTTTCTTTGGTGAATAGAAAGTTCGAAAGAACAGCATTTATCTGAAACAGAAATCTGTTGTAACATTATAAATGTCTTTATCACTTTTGATCAATTTAAACCATCCTTGCTCAATAAAAGTATTCATTTCTATAATTTCTATATAAAAAAATATATACTGACTCCGAGCTTTTGAATGGTATAGTGTATAATGTTACAAAAGCTTTTTATTTCAGATAAATGCTAAAATAAAAAACTGAAATAAAATTCATCAAAAAATCCTGAAAAAAATGTACTGTTTTAAATATTGATAACAACAATAATTGTTTCTTAAACCGCAAATCAGCATATTAGAATGATTTCTGAAGTATCATGTGACAATGAAGACTCGAGTAATGATGCTGAAAAATCAGGTATGAAATCACAGAAATAAATTACATTTTAAAATATATTCAAATAGAAAGCAGTTATTTTAAATAGTGAAAATATTTCACAATATTACTGCTTTTGGTGTATTTTGAATCAAATAAATGTAGGCTTGGTGAGCAGAAGAGATGAAAAATTTTTACTGTTCAAAAGCTTTTGATTGGTAGTGTATAAAGATGCACTTTAGTGGACCAAAAAGCTCTCTAAATTTTAAATTGCATTTAAGTTAAATTTTAATCTATTCTCATTTAATTTCAAATAGCAATTAAGTGTCCCGAAAACTTTACTGCATTCAGTTTGTCAGTTCACAGTATAAGTATGCTAAAGTGAAGTATATTTTACACAGGGCAGTTCTTGACCCATCAGAACAGACCAACAGCACTTTTGAATTGTGAATTAATTGTGATCAACCGTGCATCATGGTAAAAAGCATTCTTTGAAGTACCAT
>JAHKKF010536521.1:0-18218 GCA_019740295.1 Labeo calbasu | reverse complement strand
TATATTATAGACTTTTCATTAAGACACTAAAGAATCATATCAACTTGTGGAAAATGGGCATCCGATGACCCCTTTAAAGCAAACCCACTGACATTGCTCACAGCAGCATATTTGTATGCTTGTAACATTACTATAGATATTTATTTAACTGGAGTGATTCTGAATCAGTGAATCAATGTTTTGAAACAAAGCTTGTCCAAACCAACCAATTCACTGAAATAAATTATACATTATTAATGTTTATGGCATGCATATTAAATATGCAAAGCTATAAATATGCACATCTATACACTGTTAAAAATCATGGTAAAAGACTGTAAAAATGGTACAGTAGAAAAAAAAAATTAAGTTAAAACTGTAAAACCAAAAACATTACTACTGTATTTTTTACTGTAAAATTCTGGCAACCACAGATGGCTTTTTTTTTTTTTTACCATAAATTTCACAGATTTTTGGGTTTTTTTTACAGTGTACATTAGAGAACAATATTACAACATTATATAAATGTAATTGTTTTCAAATACTCAAATAATAATTTAAAATAACTGGAATTACTTATGATAAATTTATTTTTATTTAATAAAAAAAATAATTGGTCCAAATTTGATCCAAATACAGTAAAAACTTAAATATTGTGCATGTCATGTCACACTAAAGCCAAGTAATGAGGCTGAAAATCCAGATTTATCATCTTAAATATAAACGAAATTAAGATATTTAAAGGTAAACTTTTAAGTTAAAACCGAGAAAGCAAAAACTTTGCCACCATATTTTTTACGGTAAAATCATGGCAACGTCAGTTTTTTTACAGTAAATATTACTGATTTGTTTTTTGTTTTTTTTTTACAGTGTACATTAGAGAACAATATTACAACTTTATAACATTATATTAATTTATAGAATTGTTTTAAAATCCTCAAATATTAATTACAAAAAAATGGAATTGTTTATGATAAATTTATTTTTGTTTCAAATAAATAAATAAATAAATAAATTGATTCAAAAAGTAAAAACTTTAATATTGTGCAAAATGATTTCTGAAGGATCACGTGACACTAAAGACTGGACTAATGACACTGATAATTCAGCTTTACCATCATAAATAAACTTCATTTTACAACATATTTCAATAGAAAATAGCTATTTTAAATTGTAATATTATTCCACAATATTACAGTTTTTAATTGTATTTTTGATCACATAAATGCAGCCTTGATGAGCAAAAAATCTGAATTAGTAGCGTACATTTATGTGTATGAATTCCATCTCATAAATTCAGACCATAGAAATGAGAGAAATGCACAACTGAGGAAGCCCAGCCATAAATATATCAGTTAAACAACAGATGTAAATGCTAAAAGAACTGTAGTAAGGCTTACGTTTCTTGATGTATGTAGAAGACCAAATCCTGGAGCATCAGCGTCTATTCATAGGAGGAAAAGAGGAAAAAAAATGATAAATTGTTAAAACCCTTGTGCTGTTACATGGATGCATGAGTTTGAAGGACAGACCACTGAGCCAGGCCTCCCAGAAGATGTGTTTTCCTTCATTATCTCAGAGCCCTGAACCCTCTGTATTATGTCTCCCTGGTTATAAATAGTCAAAGAGTCTCCAAGTCTGCGGCGCAGACACGTCAGAAGTGCATTGTGGTCCCTGAACCCTGACACCGCAGTCACTTAGGAATAAGACCTGGCACGGCCTGCTTCCCCGATGCCGTAAACACATCAGCCCAAATATGAAAACAATACTGATTGTTTCTAAGGAACACAGAGAATTTCTGATAGGGGTTCGCAGCGTGGAGGAGGCAGAGCTGCTGCCGTCGGTTGAGGCCGCTGGGATCCGTCTATACCTCGGGCAACAATCACAATGATGTTTTTGAGATTTTTGAAGTACTCTCAAAGAGAATCTCATCTGAGCCACCCACGCACACACCACACGTACATCACACACAGATCCAAGTCGACGCTCAGACGCATCACACGCTCTGACCTGAGATGCTCGGCTGAACGGGCGTCTCGCAGCGACCGCCGTCTGTCGGGGCGGCGAGCGCGTCTCGTTTCCTCCGGCTCTCTTCCCCGCTGTCCTCTGTTTCGGCGTCTCGCAGCTCTGAGACATCAACATGTCACAATAGAGCTCCTTAAGTAGGCCTTTCTTAGCTTTAAGATGATTATTATAATCTCATTTCCCTGCCTAACTGGGTCTGACGTGACCTTTTACAGCTGGCAGATGAAATATAGCACAGTGCATTTGTACGTTGAGGCTGAGAGGTGTTCACTTCCTGTCCGATGAATCATGCTCGTTTTCATCTCGAGCGTAGAAATATTTATTTAACGCTATTTATGGTGTGACTGCAGATGCATCCCCCTCAAAAAAAATATATGCACCATCTGTTAAAGCTACACAATGCACCCATGGCCTCATAAAAAAAAAACTGCCCAAAACCAGGCACACGGAGCAATATAACCGTAGCCGTCCCAATAAATTCTTTCTGTGCATGGAAGAGTATAATCATGACATGAGCTAAACTACATGATATTCTGAGGAATAAACCAAGGTTGCAGCTGTTTGGTTTATAGTTGGGGTGATACGCTGTGAAGTCTGTTTACTCGCCGCCTGTGGTTTTGATGCTATTTACTCGGTGAACTGAAGCCGGTTATATTTATTAAATTCACGCTTTTATGATCAAGACGTTTCCTCTTAGAGTGTTTCACACGTCAGATCTCACCCTCAGCCTTCGGAAACCTGTTTTGTTTGTCTGCCAATTAACAGAGAACTCGCTAACTGAACTTGGCACGCTAAATATTATTTGATAAATGATGCATAGGAACCCGAAAATAAAAGTTTAGATCTCACCCATCCTTTGGAAGAGGTGGCCATTTCTTGTCTGCCCAGATGATGAAGCGTCTGTTGAAGAAACAGGTCTCAGCTGAGCAACCAAACATTGTCATGCAAATGAGTTTCTACATATATTTCAAGGTGTGTGAGTGTGAAATTAATTTCAGTGGTCAGAAGAATAATTACAACATTACATATCAATATAATGCTGTAAAAAATACTGGGCTGTTTTGGATGTGGTACTATGATACTACTGTGGTTTTTGGACATTCACATCATGAGCAAATCTTACAAAAGCTGTTAAGAATATTTCCAGGTTATTTAACCCTAAAATCAAAGGAAAAATTATTTTTAAAGTTGCGTGGAACATAATTATGATGGTCTTTTCTTGCCTGTTATAGCAAATATACAAGAGTGAAATGGTTTCTCGCATGAGAAAACAAGGCAGGAAGTGATTTTGTCCATTAGAGTTCATCGGATCAATGTTGTTTGCTGGGTGTTGCTGATGAAAAATGACAAGGGCACATTAATTTAAAATAAAATAAAATAAGTTGAGCACCCAATCAGCATATTAGAATGATTTCTGAAGGATTATGTGTTTGTTTCAATAACAGAAAAAAACAATTGTCAGACAGAAAATAAAAATAAAATAAAATAAAATGAAAAGTTGAGCACCCAATCAGCATATTAGAATGTTTTCTAAAGGATAATGTGTTTTAATACTAGAAAAAAAAACTGTCAGACATAAAATAATAAAATAAAATAAAATAAATGACTTCAAGGCTATTTTTTTATTTGTATTATTATTATTATTATTATTATTATTATTTGCATTGTGGCAGATATTCATAACAATTGAAACTGATAACACCAAGTTCTGCATGAATCACACTGTGATTTACAAATTTTAATTTATAAATATTATAAATATTAATATGTGACCCTGGACCACAAAACCAGTCATATATGTCATTTTTTTTAATAAATAAGCTTTCCATTGAAGTACGGTTTGTTAGGATAGGACAATATTTGGCCGAGATACAACTATTTGAAAGTAGGAAAATTACAATATATTAAAATATATTCATGGAACATGATCTTAATATCCTAATGATTTTTGGCATAAAAGAAAAATCAATAATTTTGACCCATACAGTGTATTGTTGGCAGTGTATTGCTACAAATATTTTGTGGTCCAGGGTCACATGTTATTGAAATATGTTATGTATATTAATTTATATTACTTATCTTATTGTTGTAGTATTTGTTGAACTGCTTTTAATTTATGTTGATTTAAATTACAATATATTGTAAAACAATATATTTTTTGTTGTATTGCAGTAATGATAATTTAAATCAACTTTGAAGGAATAAAAAAAAAAGTAACGAAAATGTGAGGAGGAAATTCCATGCAGCTGCTTCTACTGTAAGGAGATGAATAATAAATGAAAAGTTGCAACGAGCCTTATTATGGCACTGAAAGTGCAGAGCAGTCATGAATCACTATTATAAAATCAGGATTGTGACTTTTACCCCAACACTTATTCCAGGCCCTCAAAGAGACTGGGATTTAATGGAAATTTCCCATCTTTGAAATTCATCCAATTTACAGCAGCCCTCATAGCGTCATGCATGGAAGGCTTACGGCCACATATTTTCTTCAGGGTGGATGGGATAAAGAGGTCATTCTCTGCACAAAAATCGCATCACGGGCGGCAGGATATTCTTAGCACATGGTGTTTCTATCTCCAATGACCGTGGCTACACCATCATCCCGCCATCTTTAATTTAGCAGACAACCTGCTTTGTTATAACAGTCCTCACATTAGACGCGTCGAGCCTCAGGGCAGATCGTCGGCCTCGCAACCCTGCAGGCTTGGACAAATTGATTCAGTTATATCTTTGTGACAAAATATCATTTGTTATACAGAAACACTTGCTAATTAATAAATAAATTATTAGGTCTACTGCAAAACTGGGGATTTTCTTTTGAGATGTGTGACTGAGAAAGCTTTGAGGAAATCCTTGATGCTGAATTGGTTCGCCCCACAGTCGGGTCATGTGACACCTGGGATTAAAGGAAAGATTGTCATTTCTGGTCTCACTTCAGGACCCCATCAACCCGCAGGCCACACGAGTCCTCTAATGGCTGGACATCCACGCTGTATGTGACAAAACGGTCTCTGAGAGTCCTTAATAGATCCCTTAAAGCGATGTTCCTGTGTTCAACACAGCTTAAGCTCTAGCGACAGCATCTGCAGCAAGCAGCCAAAGAAAATAATAACGCAATATCACAAGAGAAAGAGTCTGTTATGACCGTATTAGGCCGTAGGCATGAGGCTAATCACAGCTAATCACTCTCGCAAGTGTGAAATTGCATTTGATATGCAAGGATTGAACAAGCAAATATGTGAATAACTAAAGAAAAGCTAAGGAGCGTCTCAAAGACTGTTTGCGAGTGGACTGTTAGCTATGGTGTAGCTTGACTTGCATATATAACATTATTCATCCACTTTGTAACCAAGACGCTTCATTATTAGTGATCCAAAAATGTCCATAATAAATTTGTTTATCCATGTTAACAATATTATTAGTGATAACATTAAAGAGAATTCCAGTTGCATTACAAGAAGCTTCATTTTGTGAGTTGAACTGTACATTGCGATCGCAGATTATGGCATAATTTTTTTCATGACGACATTAATAATAATGTCTCTAGAGGTATAACTATAGATCTTCGGTGTTGCTGCACAATTGACAATAAAAACGGAGTGTTTACACTCTATTTACTATTTACACTAGGCGCAAACAGCCTGACTTGTTGGCAGAGGCTATAGACCAATTTGGAGTAGACGTCACAGTGACGTCATTTGCAGTTGCGCACGCATAGTGGTTGCAGAAAAACACTAGTGACAAGTGGAGGTAAATGGGTAAAATCCAAGGAAGAAGAAAAAAGTATTTTTGTGCCTTTTGATGTCAAAAAACGGAATGCATATCATTTTTATAGAACACTGTCGTCAAGACGCCATTTGAAGCTAAAAAGAGACGTTTAAACGGACATACTATGGATGATTACTCTACTTTTAAAGCATAAATTTGATTTAAACAATAGGCCTACATAATATTCACATATGCTGTTCATAACAAACATATTGTATTAGCTCTACAGTTACAGCATGAAATATTATTTAAACTTATTACAATTAACATTTTACATAACATTTATTTATTTTATCTCACAATTCTGGCTTTTTTTTCTCGCAAATGCAAGTTTACATCTCCTAATTCGGACTTTATAACTCGATTTAAATAAAAAATAGTGAATTCGTTAATTCTGAGAGGAAAAAAGTCATCAGGGCCTAAAATTAACACTCGCCAAGCGCCAAATGCGAGTAAAAATAGGCTCTGGTGAGTATACGTAACTGTGTCAGTTGCCAGTTGGCGGGTAAAACTTTTACGAATTACAATGTAATGCAACAGACAGTTTTTAAAGAGATTCGCTGTTTCTGACGCAAGCGAATAAAATACTCCTTTCTGAAGACAAAATCATCGTGACTGGTTATCTGTTTTGTCATAAGTGATAAGAGCGAATTAAATAATAGGATACAAACTGGCTGATAAGGTCAGAGCAGTGTGATGGCTAGCTTGTCCATAAAAAAGGTTTTAAAAACTTTTACCTGAGAAGATATTACTGCTTTATTTTGGAAGATTCCCGTCTTTATTCTTTATAACCTGCGAATATGGCGACACATACCTGGGGTTACGCTGGAACGGAACGGAAACATGATGAGCAGACATCATGAAGTCTGTGTTTTAGCGAGAGGTGGTGTTTCACTGACGATGGATAAAAGAGAGACTGTCTTGTATTCGATACTATACGCCTGTTTCACACGTACTCCGTTTGCCGCGCACATGCGGTGCATATTTTTCCGCGCTCAAATTAACGGATTTGAGCATTCACATTCCACATGGTTGCGGTCCGGCAGCGCGTTCCAGACGCGGCGCATCTGCAGCAGTACAGCGATCGTTTCTGTACCGAGTCTATTTTGCTGTGCTAGACGAGCTGAATTAAACTGACAGCTCATTGTTTGCGCTATATGAACATAGATTGACTCAAAAATGTAATTACACCATAAATTCACATAATTAAAGTAACTGCCTGTTTTTGCAAAAACAGTTTCATGGCCGGTAAAAAAAAATCTTTGGATGGTAAAAAGACTGCTACCTGAACCGCCCACAAAAACGTCATCCTTATTTCGGATCTGTAAGACTATCGCACTATCTAACGTCAAATTTGTTGAATAACAGTGCATATTGCTGGGTGACAAGCTCTTGTAATATGCAGAGAACATTTTGAAAATGACATCTAATCAATATAATCTACAATCTTTTTAAATCGAACTATTTTGTACCGTATCCGTGTAGTTCTCTAGCCGTAAAGGCTAATCTTTCCAAGGTTTTCTGCAACCATGGGTGCATGCCGAATGATTAGTCTATTGACACTAACTCCGCCTGACCAACGTGTGATGGGGATAGTCAACACGACTAAAGATGATCATCAAACAACAGCTCAAGTATACAAATAGCAGAAAATCCTGCTATTTTAACATAGTGTAAATAGAATCTATAGCTATTTGCACTTAGTGTAAATAGCATCTATCGCTGCCCAATAAAAAACAGACCTTTTTGCCTGCAAAATTTCACAGAAATTTATCTGACAGATTCAAGGGAAGCAAACGGATTTAAAGATGACGCTTTGACCAAATCAGCAAAGCTTGATATAATGCTTTGTAGTCATAAAAGTAACAAAAGGGTTTGGAGAAATGTATCAGTGTAAAAGTAACAGCTTTCTCCAAAACGTAGTAAATTTAAAGTCTAGATTACTTACAAATTGTAGTACATTACTGATTACAAATGACATGACAAAAATAGCAGTAACATGACACATATTAGGTAAAGTAGTCTTGACTACATTTTGATTACTTTTAGATTATGTTTGACTTAACTTGTTTATCACAAGTTTGCAATTTGATTTGATTCCCAGTTCAATTCGGTTTAATTCAATATTGATTCTTAAGGGGAAAAAATCTCTCAACTAATTCTGTAAAATAGGCCTACTTGAGACTAAATTACTACAATATTGATGGTTAAAATTAACTGATTTGTATACAATCGTGTAAATTACTTTCAATTAAGTTTTTATAATAATACAGTTACAATCACATAATTGTATTTCTACTCCAATTCATTTTTTTTTTATTAAAATTGATATTTTTAACCAGCCTTTCTGCAGAATATAAGTAGTAGGTTCATTCAGAAAGGAAAAAAATTAAATAAAAAAAAAATAAGAGTTGGGGTGAATCAATAAATTAACGAATCAGTTGAATCAATGTTTCAAATGACTCACTTACATAGACAGTCACCGGCTGCCACCTAAAAATAGTGGCGAATCAATCATTAATTGCACTGAAAATCTCAACTAATAACACACAGACTGTGTTAGTGCGTCTGGAACGAGCAAACACAGATAAGTGATAAAAACAGCAAAAAGTCCCAGTGTTGTTGATATCAGCACACCTAAAACACTGCTCAGCTAATCAAATTCCACAACATCTTTAAATCTGATAGTATGTTCTCACTGCCATCATGTAAAACATGTAAACATATTTTGCTGACTATGCCAAACACATTCCCTCTCCCTCATTGTGATGTTTTCTCTGCCACTCGCCTCACTAGACTTCCTGTCCGCAGGCTCGCTGACTTCCTGTTGCTGACTGTGCTGTCCTGTGCTGTTGACAGAAATAATAGTTCCATGAAAAGGTCTGTACCTTTTGCAGGAACTACAGTAAATTGCCACTGACCCTAAAATAGTTGGTTTAGCTCTCTCGTCACCTGCTGACAGTAGGATGGACATACTGAATTATACACGGATGATTCCTCAGTGAAGAGAAGTTTTTGTTTTTGGTTTTATTTAAAAAAAAAAAAAAGATATATTATAATAAACAATTACATGAATATCCCCACTGACTGTCGTATCAAAGAAAAAAAAAGTGATCTTTTTAATTTTTTTTTTTTTTTTTATTAAATCAGCAGGAGACAACAAAGCTTGGTGTGAGAGATTTATTCTGCCAATCAGATTTTTTTTAATTAATCCAGGATTTGTCAGAGTGATTTCAATGCAGTCATATTTATCTAGCATCATGCAATTTTATCTAATTTTATTTTATTATCAGCTGAATCCTGTGCCTTATTCATTCTTACCTCAGTTTACACCTACATTTGCACTGCAAATGAGCAGAATATTATAAGTAACATGAGTTTTGGCTAAAAAAAAATGTCTCTGAGTTCTTAAAGTTCTTAGAGGATAATCCTCTTACAGAGGGAAAAAAAAAAACAAAAAACAATGTGATTTTTTTTTTTTTCCATTTCAATATTACTCAGTTTTCATCTGTTATGTCAATGTCTATAACTGCTGACTTTTCTTATTTTATCATTTATTTATTTCATATATTTTTCAAAATGCTTATCTCTGTACCATTTGCAGTGTTGATTATCACATAATAATAAAACAATGATAACGCACAATCCTTCAAAACTGGCAAGATTAAACAGAGAAGCATTTCTCTTGCCTGGTAAATTTCCAGTCTTAGCAAATTCAACCAGAACAAATGATTCTGTAAATTACCAAATGAAAAGACAAACTAATTCATAAGTGAGCAAAACTGTCCACTTAAGCTGTTCATCTGCACTGAGCAGGACTGTCCCAGCATCCAATCAAGTCTGTAAGTTGACAAAGCAGCTCAACTTACCGGTTGGCACAAAATGAAGCACTTCTTTGCTTTCCATCATTTTCCTTTTAAGTATAGCCGATCAACCCATCATAGTTTCAAATGCAAAGTTCACTGTCTGTCTGCTTCACTAGCTCTACCTTTACACCTCAGCAAGCACTTGTGACTACAGTAAGTTAAGTGCAAATGAAGCTGGGCGGGTTTGTTCTGCCTCTGGGTCCCAGTGCCTATCAATGACTAGACAAACTGAAACCCAGCACAACTCACACAGTAAGACATTCGTTTCCATTTCCACAACACTGAAAAAATTACTAGGATACCAAAAGAAAAAAAGTCAGGAATATGCAAAGATTAAAACAGCTGGTAACACATAAAATCAAATATATATACAGTGCTGTTCAAAAGTTTTGGATCAGTGAGATTATTATTATTATTATTATTATTTTTAAACATTTATTTGATCACAGTAACACAGTAATATTGTGAAATATTTTTGTAATTTAAAATCAGAGTTTTCTATTTTAATGTACTTTAAAATATAATTTATTCTTGCGATCAAAGATGAATTTCCAGCAATGTTACTTCAGTCTTAAGCGTCACATGATCCTTCGGATATCATTTTAATATGCCGTTTGGCCGCTCAGTTATTATTAATGTTGGAAACAGTTGTGCAGCTTAATTTTTTATTTTTATTTAAATATTTGTGCAAACTGTGATAATTGTTTCAGGATTGTTTGATGAATACACAGTTCAAAAGAACAGCATTTATTCAAGATATTTTCTAATTCACTATCAATATTTAACACATCCTTGCTGAATAAAAGTATTCATTTCTAAAAAAAAAACAAAAAAAATAAAAATAAATCCAAAAACCTCAAACTTTTTAACAGTGTATAAACGATTTCTATTTTGAATAAATTCTGTTGTTTTTAACTTTTTAATCCTGGAGAAAGTATCACAAGTTCCATAAAAATGGCAGCACAGCTGTTTCCAAAATTGATAATAAATCATATTAGAATGATTTGTGAAGGATCATGTATCTATCTGTTTGTTGTTTATCAACACAATTAACCACAAAGGTTCACACAAAATAAGAATAAGTGCAAATTGAGATCTGCACAGGGTCTGCCTGGAGAATATTTAAAAGATCTGACTATTAACTAACTTTCATGAATTAAACAATTTCTTTCCAGCGAGTAGACTTAAATTTGAGTGCTGATATGAATTTGAATTAATGAGGGATAAGTGGTGGCACGGTGGAAGGATAATTAAAATTTGCAGTCGAGATCATACTACCAGTCCATTGAGAAATTAACTTGGCATCACATCAGTAATAACTCTAATCTGCTCAATTTGGCAAATTTTCACAAAGCACCTCTTGAATAACTGAAGAATATCCTCTTTAATAATATTCACAGTCAGCAATAATGACTGCAGAGTGCACTGCAGATTTGGAGTAACAAATAAGAAGATTTAGCATGGTCTGACAAAAACATTTTTTTTTTTTAGTATTTTGATTAAGGGATAAAGTTTACTGAATCTAAATATACTGAATTGAGGGCATGCAAATTTATAAAACTTATTCTTTCACAACTTACACAAATAAATAAACAAATCTTCAGTGTTCACCCCTCCTTCTTTCATGCTTTCATGGGAGCTTTCCATTGAATTCCTTTAGGATAATGCAATCATTCATGGCATACCTGCTAATTATTTTTGTAGAGGTTAGATGCCTTGTAAACCTTTATTTTCTTGTCTAAACTTACATCAAAGAGGTGCTTTCACAAAACACCTCCGGCGCTGTGTTAAATGTTTGTGAGTTAAATGTTAGTGAGTCCTAAGCAGATTGAACGCCACTAAAATTATGCCAGAAAAACATGCTGCGTGGCAGTAAAGTTGTTGGTGGGCATATTAAATGTACAGGGGTGTGCAGTGTTAGCTCCTCCTGAAGCATCACAGTGAGTTACACCTCTGGCTGACTGATGCTAGGTGGCGACACACAGCAGCATTGTGACAGAATTCATAATTATAAGACTCAAATGCCACCTCAACCAACAATTATCACATTATTTCACATTATACAGCATGTATTTAGTTAAATAACAGGGCTGTATGCAAACATGCATGCATGCATTATTAAGCTAGTGTAGATTGTTTATTTAGAAAATAAACTAAAACGATCCCAGACGAGGAAGAAGGGTCTTATCTAGCAAAACGATCGGTTATTTTCACTTAAAAAAATACAATTTAAATACTTTTTAATCTCAAACGCTTGTCTTGTCTTTCTCTCCCTGAACTCTGTGTATTCTGAGTCAAGACAGTTAGGGTATGTCGAAAAACTCCAATCGTATTTTCTCACTCAACATCAAAAATCATTTCAAAATCATCCTACATCGCTGCAGAAGTTCCAACACAGTTGTGGACATGCAAAGAAGATCAAACACCCTCAACCAAAAAGGTTAAACAGTGATATAGGGTGATTTTGAAGTTGAGGGAGAGTTTTTCGACATACCCTAACTGTCATGAACCAGAATAAAAAAAAAAAAACAGTTCAGGCAGAGCAAGACAAGACGAGCGTTTGACATTAAAAAGTATATAAATTGTATTATTTTTCTGAAAATAACCAATCGTTTCGCTGGATAAGACCCTTCTTTCTCGGCTGGGATTGTTTTCGACAGCATTTGGGAACGTTTGAAGCCGGATTTATAGGAGAAGTGCACTTCCAGAACAACAATTGTTTGACATCGTTGTACCTTTTTGTTTGTAAACAGCGTTTGACTCACTTGCACTTTCTTAGTCTTTGCGCGTGCGCTTTGTAAACACTGGGTCTGTAGTTCCGCGTGACCTTTCGACGTGATTCAATAGTACGTAGTGTCGTGGGCGCGCATCCCAGAACCTGTGCTACACCAGCTTTTGTGCTTAAAAAGTAAACTAATTTTTATTTTCCGAAAAAAATGGCAGACCGTTTCGCTAGATAAGATCCTTCTTCCTCGGCTGGGATCGTTTAGAGCCCTTTGAAGCTGCATTTAAGCTGCATCAATATCGGGGCCCCAATGAAGTCCATTATATGGAGAAAAATCCTGAAATGTTTTCCTCAAAAACCATAATTTCTTCACGACTGAAGACAGAAAGACATGAACATCTTGGATGACAAGGGGGTGAGTACACTATCTGTAAATTTCTGTTCTGGAAGTGGACTTCTCTTTTATTGTCCAACAGCGTAAAGTTATTTTCACCATAGCGACTCACACTCAGACCATCCGTGATGTAGATGAGATTGTTTCTTCATCAGATTTGGAGAAATGTGTCATCAATTGTTCACCATTGGATCCTCTGCAGTGAATGGGTGCCGTCAGAATGAGAGTTCAAACAGCTGACAAAAACATCACAATAATCCACAAGCAATCCACACCACTCCAGTCCTTCAGTTAAATCTTGTGAAGTGAAAAGATGTGTTTTTGTAAGAAACAAATCCATCACTAAGACATTTTTAACTTGCCATAACACTTCCTCCATTGAAAAAGTGGTCTGGTCTGAATCAGGAGAGACATTTGCACAGATCAAGCACTGTTTACAAGCCGAAAACAGCTTTTAAACAAATATGTGAGTGAATTTTAATGTGAGGGACTTTTCACTAGAGAATGGTGTAACTATAAATTATTTTAGCCATAAGGAATGTTTTGAAGTTAAAACGTCTTAATGATGGATTTCTTTCACACACATGCAGCTTTTGTCTTCTCAAGACATAAACTGATGGACTGCAGTGGTATTGAGTACTTGTGGATTGTTGTGATGTTTTTATCAGCTGTTTGGACTCTCATTCTGACGGCACCCATTCACTGTCAACTCTTATGCATCAGGCTCTGTCTCACAATCTCATGCTTCCCAACTAAATCTCACACCAAATAACAAGACATTGAAAAAAAATGGCTATATCTGCTCATGGACTTGAGAAATGAGAAATCTGACTGTTAATTTTAATTGTGTTATTAGAAAAATAGCATATATAGCAGGTAAAATTAAAAGTAAGTTTCTAAAAAGTATATTTAGTACAACACTAGGCTCAAGTATTCAGGTTATTTGCATTATTAAATTTAAAATGAATTGCTGGATCTCTGAAACCTCAAATATGGATTTTATGTCATCAAAATCTCACTCCAGCCAGGTAAACCAAGGGTAGCATCTCAAATATCAGCCCGGAGTGTTTATATTAAATGAAAAAGAAGAAAATATTAGATAAGTTGAAACAAAGTGCCCACTGAATACATTATTATAGCACGCTGTTTTTGTAATATACTACAGTAAATTGAGGTGCAAATATCATAGCAGGTTATCTGCAAGTATTTGCATTTAGTGTGAATAGAATCTATTACTTTTTGCAATTTAAATACTTTTTAATCTCAAATGCTCGTCTTGTCTTTCTCTCCCTGAACTCTGTGTATTCTGCCTCAAGAAAGTTTGGGTTTGTCGAAAAACTTTCTCACTCAACATCAAAAATCATTTCAAAATCATCCTACATCACTGCAGAAGTACCGACACAGTCTTTGCAAAGTGAACATGCAAAGAAGATCAAACACCCTTAAAAAAGGTAAAACAGCGATATAGGACCATTTTGAAGTTGAGGGAAAACATGAGATGGGAGTTTTTCGACACACACTAACTGTCATAAACCGGAACAAAACTGCAGTGGTATTGAGTACTTGTGGATTATTGTGATGCTTTTATCAACATTCTGACGGCACCCATTCACTGTCAACTCTTATGCATCAGGCTCTGTCTCACAATCTCACGTTCCCCAACTAAATCTCAAGTCAAATAACAAGACATTGAAAAGAAAAGAGCTAAATCTGCTCATGGACTTGAGAAATACGATATCTGACTGTTAATTTTAATTGTGTTATTAGCAAAATAGTATATAGCAGGTAAAATTAAAAGGGAGTTTCTAAAAAGTATAGTTTAAAATTAATTGCTGGATCTCTAAAACCTCAAATATGGATTTTATGTCATCAAAATCTCACTCCAGCCAGGTAAACCAAGGGTAGCATCTCAAATATCAGCCCGGAGTGTTTATATTAAACGAAAATGAAGAAAATAGTAGATAAGTGGAAACAAAGTGCCCACTGAATATGTTATTATAGCATGCTGTTTTTTGTAATACACTACAGTAAATTGAGGTGCAAATATCTTAGCAGGCTGTCTGCAAGTATTTGCATTTAGTGTGAATAGATTCTATTACTTTTTGCAATTAGCCTAGTATGAATAGCCTTTAACGTTACGGTTCACACATCAGATGTGCCGTATTTGATCTCATATTTGAACATGAATTAATATTTTTTAAAAGGTTTTCAAAGTAAGTGTCTGCAAAAGTTTCAAAAATAAATTCCAAGTTTCCATGACACTTTTTGTGTACCAAAATGAAAATGCTGAAATCTGTTCATCTTGATATCAAGCCAGAAGTTTCTTCTAGTTTCTCCTCTCTGTGCTTATGGGGTCTCCGACTGTCAGTTTTAGTGAATGTCAACAGTGCCCTCTACTGTTGTAGAGCCAGATGACCTCGAAGTGACTTACTAAGCCAGACTGATTATAATTTACAGCAGCGGTTTTCATTCCTCTGGACCCTCATCTCTGTGCATTTTCTATCTCTTCCTAATACAGATCAGATCATCAGCTCATTAGCAGAGATTAACACACGAATGTGCAGTGCTGTGAGTCGCCAGGATTGAAAAAACACTGGTTTAGGCATGACTGACTCTGTATTGAAATACTGATTTTAGACCCTGCTGGCCTGACAGGCAGAATCGACTCTGAGAAAAACACGGTATGCAACTGCTTATGCATTCAGAGAACAACAAAATCAAGCACATGGATTGGCTCCACAGAGACACCACACTGCATCAGATGTAAGGACAATTATTAGCATTTGAGGTCATCTAAACTTACTACACGGACTCTATGGTTAAACTGTTCATTGTCCAGTCCTGCTCCTGAAGGCCCACCTTCCTCTCAGAGTTTACTTCCAACCTGCTCCTCCAGCAAACCTGCATGGAAGTTTCCAGTAATCCTGAACAAAGAGTGTTTCCTATTTTGAAGGCTGCGTCCTTCCTATACTAATCCTTCTGAGGCTGCCGGCAGCCACGGCACATTGAATACTGTTAATATTAATTCAAAACATTTATATAACGCTGTTTATGTAACTCCTTTTGTGTATCATTAACAGTGCTTATGAAAACTAAAAAAATATGTTGACAACTTACACAAGCTGATCTGTTATTACTCATGCATAAAAATGACATGCTACATGCGTAATACTGAGCTAACAACAACAGTTTAACATAAACAGTTAGCAAAAGTTATCAAATCTTCAGAAGTGTACGCTGGATGATTTTTGTCTTTTATGACTGGAATGTTCTTGAACGCACAGATTACAGAATGTTACTGAAACTTCTATAATATTCCCATCCTTCCAAAAGCAAAATACATAAACAAAAAATATTGAAAAAATAAACTTACCTGTACTAAAACAATGTTTCAAAATTAATGATAGATTTAAAAATGTATCTGACCTACACATTTTTACACATACGCAAAATTACAAAAGAACCATAAATATTAAATTGAACAAATTTTTGTTACATTGTGTAATTAAATTTGTATTAATGCAATACAGTAAATGACTGTCTGTGCAGTGTTTTACATAATTTACAATTTAGCATTATGTGATTCATTTACCTTTTTTTTTGTCTTGCATCACATAATGACATTGGATGAGCTCAGTACTAATTAATTTTTTTTTTCTTTTTTTTTAATTGCAGTGTGTGCATAAGATTACGAGTGATTGGACAATGTAAAATGATACACTTACAGAAACTACTGTATTTCAAACACAAATGTTAAGTCTAATTTTACCTTATAAACATACTAGTTTTATGAGACCCTATTCATTTGATAGAAATAAATTTACTCAAATGTTAAATAAATTCAACTTTTTAGAGTTCACAGTGCAGACAGATACCACAAACTATGACTCGCTATGTAAAAACAAATGAAAACGTATAAAATTCATTTCACACATTCATTATTCTCATCAAAGCAAAGAATTAATCATTTCCATGAATTGTTGACTGAAAAAGCACAGTTAAGGCTCATTTCATATACACTGCAATCTAAGACATGGATACCATTTTATTATTTACTCACCAGGCCTGAAAAACCCTTGCCAAACAGTACCAAAACCACCAGAACATGTCCAAATAAAGCACAGTTTTGTTCATTTTAAAATCCATTTTTACTATCTCACAACAGGGTAAAGTGGAGGGAAATAAAACACACACACACACACACACACACACACACACACAAAACAAAAAAAACAAGTAAACTCATATGCATGTACGTACCATTATAACATGAACATGCAATAAGTAGCTCTTCCACAACTTTTACAAATATTTTTGCACAACAACAGCTATCAGCAACCACCTTTAAAACACTAGTGTGTGTGTGTGTGTGTCTCCTACCTGCAGTCAAAGAGTGCACTGTGACTTCTGCCATTTCACCTCAATATGCAGAGGATCTGAATCGGTGTGAAGGGAAATGAACTGTCCTACAGGTTAACAGATACTCTTAAATACTTAGCTACACTGACACATTTGTTAACCTTTTAACAGAAGCGTGGAAATAGTAAGCAGAGCAGCGCAAGAGGAAATGTACTGGTAATTTTCTGCCAAGACATTATCCATTAATTTAACAGACATGTCTGTTAACCCTAAAACACAATGCAAAGAAATACAAAAATACAAAATACAGATAAAACATCTGAATAAAAATGTGCAACTATTACTATAGATGCAGCACAATATTGCATGAGCCTTCTGATTTTCTCATTATGGTTCTGAATGTGATGAGAAATCATGTTCATACATGCAGGAAAAAAGGGAGCAGTCATTGACATTCTGTTTATTATAAATTATTAGCATGAGTTTAAGTGGAAATAACAATTTTTTAAAATATCCTTGGATCTCTGCTTTAAAGCTACAAACATGCAGCTTTTTTTTTACTTCTCAAGACATTAAATGAAGGACTGGAGTGGTGTGGATTACTTGTGGATTGTGCTGTTTTTATCAGCTGTTTGGACTTTAATTCTGACGGCACCCATTCACTGCAGAGGATCTAATGATGAGCGATACAATGCTACATTTTTCCAAATCTGATAAAGAAACAAACTCATCTACATCTTGGATGGCCTGAGGGGGATGATACTTTCAGCAAATGCTCATGGGTGTACTACTCCATTAATGACAGCAACACAAAAACTCCACAAAACCTGATGATCATGTTCTCCAGCATGATTCGAAAATTATGCAAAAAGCATCTTGTGCTTCAAGTGTAAATTTTACTTGATTAGTGAATAAGAAATTGTGTGCAATCTAAAAGAATTAGTCAATGTCTTGACTTTCGAAATGAAATCCATGCACGTGAACATTTCTGCCACTCAGGTCCCTTTGGCCTCCTGGTGGGTAATCCAACCGTAAGGTACAGAGGTTGACTATACTCTTCAGTACCAGCAGCTCTGTAGTATTTTTAGGTCTGTGATCT
>JAHKKF010536520.1:0-20476 GCA_019740295.1 Labeo calbasu | reverse complement strand
CAATGAACATCTAAAGAGGACTACAACTTGCTGAAATCTGGTTTTGTCTCATGTAATCGCTCAATCAGTGTTTCAGTCGTACAAAAATGTCAATATAACAGCTTGTAAACATCACATTACCTCAGAAAAACATATTCGGTGATCATAAACTCATTAGTCAGTTAGAAAAATGAACTCTAGAGTGGAGCATTTTGCTAAATACATGCCTCATGTAACATATGCTTGATAATTTTTACTGTTTTTCAATGTTTAATTTATTAAAGTTTGTATGACCGCCACCATTTAAATGTTTATATTGCAAAAAAACGAATTGGACTAGAAATAGGCTATAATTATGTAATTGTAACTTTATTATTATAAAAACTTAATTGACTGTGATTTAAGCGTTTGTGTACAAATCAGAAAATTTGGCTTGTATTGTATCTGATATATATTCAAAATAATTTAAATCAAATCAAATCATGAAATTTGTGTCAAAACCCAGCCCTAGTATTTTACAGACCTACATATATGAAGTCATTTGTGTTAAACCTTTTATGTAGCAGTAAAAGGTAGAAAATCTACTACTGTCTTTCTGTGAACAGTAGCAGGTCTTCAGCATTTAGATGTCACGTTATGTATGCTGTTGTAAGTTGAACCATACTTTCAAAACACATTGTTAAAGAATGCTAAGAAAGATTCCCCTCTTTTCTCTCCAGATGCTCTCTGACACACGCTGGACGGGTCAGGTGGTTCTTTTATACAAGCCTGTCTTTCTGTGTATGTGTTTGTATGTTGGACATTCTTGTAGCCCCTCAGGGTCCAGCGAAAAACTCCCTTGGTCAT
Source organism: Labeo calbasu (assembly GCA_019740295.1). Lineage (NCBI taxonomy): Eukaryota > Metazoa > Chordata > Actinopteri > Cypriniformes > Cyprinidae > Labeo > Labeo calbasu. The sequence goes on along the minus strand of JAHKKF010536520.1, from coordinate 19,651 downwards.
GGAGCCCGATGTTTGTGTGTGCAGTGATGCGTGAGCCAGTGAAAACACACCTGGATTCACCGTCAGAGACAGAGAACTGATCATACCAGCTTTCAGACCACAGACATTCAGGTCATCCTCTGTTTTTAGTCACTGGGAATGTAGACAAATAAATCTGGAGTTGTCTTGTAATTTAATTTTGAATTACTTAACCCTTACCCTATCCATAGTGCGCAATGTTATGTAGGTGAGCGCATCTACGTGTGCACACGGACAGAAATAGACATGTGGTTTCACTTAAGCTATCTGCAGACATGGTCAGATCTCCAGCTTTTAAACTTTTAAGATAACATTCCTTTCGATTTCAAGGGTTGGTGGCAAAATATTATTTATATTGGAGTTTTTAGATTAGATTTTTATCAATGCTTTGAGATATGAGTTGAAGCTGTGTCAGGAAAGGAGACGTATCTCACCTCACTTTATGAAGCTAAAAGCTTTATCTGACTCGGGCAGACATTATGTCTGCCAAAACAGTAATGCGTTAAGACAGTTAAGAGCAATCACGGCTGAAACAGTGTGCTAATGCAGCTATAAAATCCAGCATGGCATGCGATGTCCCAAAAACCTTTTTCCCGAAGAACGTCTGGCAGTGAAGTAAATCTTGTCTTGTCACGACAGTCCCTGCTCAGTAACCTATTTTGTTTGGCTTTGAATGTAGCTTCTGAAGACATAGTTCACCCAAAAATGTCATTGTTTACTTTTATCCCAAAAAAAGAGTTGAGTAACGGGCTAAATTTTTATCAGTTCCTCACAAAGAGATTATAGTATGCAAATCATAAGTATTTCAATGATTATACCAGTTTTATTTCATTTTTCTGTAATAACTATAACTACTTGTTTTCTCCCCCCTCGATTCTCGATTGATTTTTGTCCATGTCGAGTAAACGGCAAAAAACCGGAAGTGGCAGACGAGAATCCATAAAATTCATTATTAGACCGTTTTCAAAGGCTGCATGATATATTAAACCTATTTAAAAATTATAATAAAGCATTGTAGTATAAAAAAAGGTGTAATATGCCTCTATGCGCTTTTAATATTTACATGCGCGTGGGTTACGTACGTGCGTCTCATAGTAGCTCCATTCACAGTAAATGCAGCTCCACACGAACTGTTATTATTTACATGCGTGAAGCGCCTCAAACTCCATCTCTGCATATCGCTGCGAGTTTGGGTTTATCATAACGTTCATCTGGGAACGCAACGTGCGCCATTTCATCAGATTGATAAGGTAAATCATTTATAAACCCACACAAACACAGGAGAATACATTATATTTTTCTGTTTCATCACGATTTCAAAATAAAAGCTCAAACTGTTACTCTGAGCAAAGACATGTTTTGATATCGACATATTCAAGAAATTACAGTGGCTGTAGCATTTCTGTCATAAAAAATGTCCAAATGTTAAAGATTAAGTGGACCTTTGAATCAAATGTTGTTTAGTCAATGTAAAACAAGGATTAGATCGTGTTGTAAAGTGTAAAAACAATCGTCAAGCTGTTGGTGCCCTCTGTAGGAATTTTGATATAATACATAATGCACATAAGTTATGATTGTTGTTTTATTACATTGTTTAGTTCAATAAAATCTTATGATTACTTGCTTTAGATATTTAATTTGAACCAATTATTATTGCCTCATTTCTATTATATGTGTATTTTAAGTCATTTTCGTGTCCGTTGTTTGCTAAGGTCTATTTAAGCCCTACATAAAACAACGTAGCTTTACAGAAATTAATAATTGTGTTTTATTTTACCCAAAATTATGATACCAAAAAATCATCCTTTAAAATAGTAAAAATAGTAAAAGAAAAACATCAAGATCTATTATAGTAATAAGAATTATGAGGTAAATAATAATAAAATAAAAAGGTCCTAAATGTAGGCGTACATTTCAGTTTCAATACTGCTTTGAATTGTTGTTTTTCAAAAAAAATTAAAATGTTTTCTGTTTAATTTAATTGCTTTTTTTTTTTTTTTTTTTTTTAAATATATATATAGTCATTCAGTGTAACAATCTTGTCAGGCAGATTTACAACAAAAATTAATTTATGATGAATTACATTCACCCCAAATACTAATTTTTTTGTAATTCTACATTTTTAAAAAATTTGCCACTATCCCAGGTTTTGCCCATTTGTCAGTAAGAATATTCACTCATTTAAAGCACAATACAATTAAATATGCTCCCTTATTCTTTTATATACTTTAATATGTACAAGTCAGAATAAGCATGTTGTTTGAATTTTTACGTAAATATTGTATAAATATTGTGTTACACTGAATGACAACCAACACTTTACGTACATTTGACGTGCCTTCTATGGACATAAAATCACTTTTGTAAATTTCTTTTGATGTGGACATGTTAACGTCTTTGACCCTTATACAAAGTTTTTTTTTTTCTTTTTTTTTTTTTTCTTTTTAATTATGATTTTAGGTGAAATATGATCCAGGTTTCTTGACAGGTTTTATGCTTGATAATTCGTAGGGTAGACGACCATGTTGTCAAAATGATCCCTGTTTACACGGATCCCTGAAAATGACTAAAACGCAAAAAGCATAAGTTCTTTTGTATTTTAAAGAAAATAAAATAAAGGCATATGGGTTTGGAATAGAATGGAAAGTAAATAATGACAGAATTTCTATTTTTGTGTGAACTATTCATTTAAGAGTGTGGCTTAGCCAGTGTTGTACATCAAATAAGTGAGTATTTGATGAAGATAGGTTTAATAACTTAATGCAAGTAAAACAAATATATGCTGTAAGTGTATTTTCTCATACCGCAAGGCGGCTTGAGATTGACCTACAGACAGAGCATGAGACTACAGAACGGTTAACTTTGTTAACTTCTAAATTGTGTTATCAGGCTCCAGCATTCACCTTAATACAACTTTAATCCTGTCTTATTGAATTGCATTCTAGTTCAGAGAGGCAGAGATCCAACATCTTAGACCTCGTTGGCAAGATCGCAGTGCTTTTTTTAGAGAGGTTGTGTCTTGCGATGGTCATCTAATCTCTGTCACGGAGCTGTGGGCAGATATTAAAACAACAACAACATCTCCTTAATGAAAAAGTGCTGAGGGTTCTATTAAAAACAGTGATACCTGATCAACTGTTTGAATCTTGCAGGCATCTGCGTTGGAAGCAACTAACAGGCTTTCTATTGAAAATGGACCTAGAGCTGCTGACATCTGAGAAATCACCTCAGCTGAAATGGGTTTTATGGAGAACGTTGTTGCCGGTAATCCTCTGCTCCGCCACGGTGCTACAGACTGAGGCTTTGTTGTGGTACTGGCTGGAAAGTTGCACTTCATTCTGTGTTAAGTGTAGCGGAGAGGCCTTTCTCTTGAGGCCCTTAAATCGCTCTGCCTGCTCGACCATGGCATTGTGATGGATACACGCTCGAAACTTTAAAGGGAATGGCCTACTTGGTCATGGCTGATCCATTTCTCTAGGGCTCTCCTTGTGTGAATTTCCATACTTCTCTCAAACAAGTGATTTTTCGCCACTCAGGACTTTTGAAAGGGCTTGAATCAAAGGCGTGCATTGAGGGATTGGCTTTGATCAGTGTTTTCTTTATGCAGACTGCCATGTTGATAATGTTAGGAATAGCTGACGATAGATGCTTCATGTCAGAGCTGCATGTTATGGTGTGCATTACATTGTCAATATTTCAACGGTCCATTGATTATATAGGGTGATTTTCACAAAACCTGTCAAGAATATCTCTGTTGCATTTTGTTTGCCAAAAAAAAAATAAAAAAAAATAGTAATGGTCCCTTTTTAGGTCCATATGTAAATTATTTATACGTAATTTCGTTTTTAATTCTGTATTAAAATTGTATATACATTTACAGTGAAATAATCATCTTTAAAAAATTAGTATACCAAACTTAAAACAGTTAAACACAATACATAACTTACTATTTATATGTATATGTATGTATTTATTTATTTAAAAGACTTATTATTATTATTATTATTTGCATTGTGACATTACTTTCAAGAGTTAACAAATTTCTGTTAATTTATTGAAAAAGAAAAAAAAAGCTTCTTGTTTTCACTTTCACACCATAATATAAAGTTGGTGAGATTAAATGTGTTTTTTTGTTTGTTTGTTTTGTTTTTTTTTAGTTGTTGTTTTGTTGTTGTTGTTGTTTTTGGCAGTGTGGGCTTGAGTTTAAATGTAAAATTGTAATAATAATTCAATTTAATAATATTAAACAACTTAATATTTTAATTTAACAATTATTTATGTTTTTGTTTTGATTTTTATTTATATGAATTTCTTTTTATTTTGTTCTTTTTATATTAATTTATTTATATTATTATTAATAATAATAATAATAATAATAATAATTATAACAATAATAATAATAATTATTGTTATTGTTATCGTTTGCATTGTGACATTACTTTCGGGAGTTAACAAATTTCTGTTAATTTACTGAAAAAGGTAAAATAAAGGTCTTCATATTCACATCATAATGTAAAGTTGGCGAAATGCAATGCTTTTTTTCCCCTCGTTGGCAGTGTGGACTTCATTTTAAATTTAAAGTTAAAGTATAAATTTAAATTTTAATAATTAATTTAATAATATTAAATAGTTTAATATGTTAATGTAATAATTATTAATTTTTGTTTTATTTATTTATTTATATTTATATTTTTATATTAACTTATTTTTATTTATTTATTAAAAAATTAAATTATTATTATTATTATTATTTGCATTGTGACATTGCTTTCAGGAGTTAAAAAAATGTTAATTTAAAAAACAAGAAAACAAATCTTTACATCATATTGTAAAGTTTGTGAGATTAAATTTTTTTGGTTTATTTTTTTGGCAGTGTGGCCTTCAGTTTCTTTGTGCAATTTTTTTTTTTTTTTTCTTTTTTTTTTTAAATAATTATTTTAATTTGATAGTAATTATTTCCTAATAATTGGGAAAGAAAGGTTAATTTGGGTGAAATATGACATTTCTTGACAAACTGACAAAAATATGACACATTTTGTGAAATTTACCTGAAACCTATCATCCTTTTGCACCCAAAATGCTTGTAATTTATGTATGCATGATGTTTTGGGATATTTTGTGAATGCATGCAGCTTAGACAGACATGTGATGCACACCTGTGTAAACTAGATGCAGTGCAAATTTCACTCTGAAGATGAACAGTGCTTTTGTTGCAGGCCGCAGACTCGCACCCCTATTGAGCCGGCAGTCTCTCGTCCACGAGTTTTCATCACGGGGTGCGTGTTTCACCCTGACAGCGCGCTCCTCCCACCCCTGTGGTATGGCTGTCTGCTGGCGGAGGATGTTTTCATAGCATTTACATGAGAGAAAATATTTTCACTGCTGTGTGAATCATGAAAGCGGTGGCTCCAGACAAGGCCAACGGGAAACTAATCTCCGATATTAACACTGAATTAAACTGTCTTTTTTCACACAGCAAGCCGTCTGGGCTGACAGGCGATGTGGAAGAGGGGTTATAAAGGGTCTGTGAAACAAACAGTCCAGGGTTACATAGACGGGAAAGATCTTTGTGATCGACAGATGAAGAGAAGGTCAAGTTTATGAGGTAGAGATGCTAAAGAGATGTCTTAAAATAGCTCAAGAAAGCGAGATTGAATGGAGAACGAAAGGAAACTTTTGCTTAAAGGAATAGTCCATTAAACATTCCAGTCAGTATAATGTGTGTGTCAAACATACTGGCAGCAGCAGTGTGATTTCTGATGACTTCCTTTGCACTGGCGCAGCTGCCAAAAGCCTTCACTCCATTTCTCTATTTCTCTCTCTGTCTCGCATTCAGCTGGAGATTGTAGGGTGACTGTCAGTATGTCGGATAGCTGTTATTATAAAAGAAAGAGTGAAAGAAGGGATAATGAAAGGTTAGGGCAATGGGCAGCAGGCAGATGGTGACTGGCATGTATCAACTCATTCACAAGACTGAAACGCAGCCAATGCAGTTCAAACGGCGGACTGCGACTCTATGCATATGACACACTCGCTCACGCTGGGGTTTTATGCAGATTCTATTTAAAAGGGACCGATTAGTCATTGTTCCACTAGTCTTGCCATTTTTATTCTGGTACAGTCACCCTTGGAAAAGCAAGAGGAGGCTGCCTTTGCACACACACACACACACGTGTATATATATATATATATATGTAAATATACACATATATATTTATTTATTTATTTTACAGTGTAGTAAACTGTGAACAGATTTTTGGATGACATTTTAAAAAATGGTTTCAGTCTAATTTTCAGTGTAATTTGATGCGTAACTTGCCATTTCTTTTTCTGCTTTCACTCAGTGGTACATAGAAAGTTTATGGTATATAGAAACGCTATAGAAAATCTATCAGAAATCTAAAATTCAATTTCTGTTTTTTATGGACCTTTTTTTAAAGTTAGGCAAGGCAAGGCAAGGCAAGTTTATTTATATAGCACATTTCATACACAGAGGTAATTCAAAGTGCTTTACATAAAAGGAAGTAGAATAATCATAAAAACAATAATAAAAACAATCACAAAAAAGGAAGTAGAACAATCATAAAAACAATGATCATAAGAATAAAACAAAAAATGTAAAATGTAAAAACTGATTGATATAATGATTTAAAAATGATTTAAAAATTGATTTAAAATAAGTTTAAGACATTTAAAAACAGAAAATGATTATACATAATGCAGTCAGTTCGGACGAAGCACAGTTCGGACGAAGCACAGTTAAGCTACAAAAACAGGTTGTTCAGAAACTGTTGATGTTAACACATATGAGAGAGATTGCAATTTGTTTTAATAATAATTTTATAACAATTTAAAGAAAATAATTAATTTTAATTTGTTTAATAAAATAACAAATTAATACATTCCACTTGACATATGTTTTAAAAGTTAATTATAAGTGTCTGTTTAGCCACTGTAATTAATTTGTACAGTTTGAGTAACAGGCTTTGAGAAACTTATTATTTTTATTTTATTTTATTCCAGGTTTGCTATTATAATATTAAAATAACAAGTCAAGTAACAAGTTTTGAGTAACTCTTATTTTATTTTATTTTATTTTATTTTATTTTATTTTATTTTATTTCAGGTTTGCTATTGTTATATACGAATAAGAAGACAAGTAACAAGTTTTTAGTTTTTTTATTTTAGTGTATTTTGTTCCAGGTTTGCTATTGTAATATACGAATAACAAGACAAGTAACAAGTTTTTAGTTTTTTTATTTTAGTGTATTTTGTTCCAGGTTTGCTATTGTAATATAAGAATAACAAGACAAGTAACAAGTTTTTTACTTATTTTATTTTATTTTATTTATTTATTTATTTTTTATTTTATTCCAGGTTTGCTATTATAAGAATAACAAGACAAGCAACAAGTTTTGAGTAACTTATTTTATTTTATTATAATATAAGAATAACAAGACAAGTAACAAGTTTTGAGAAACTTTTATTTTGTTTTGTTTTATTTTAATTTTATTTGAATTTTATTTTATTATAATATAAGAATAACAAGACAAGTAACAAGTTTTAAGAAACGTTTATTTTATTTTTTTTTTTTATTTGTATTCCAGGTCTGCTATTATAATATAAGACAAGTAACAAGTTTTGAGTAACATTTTATTTTTATTTATTTATTTATTTATTTTTATTTTATTTTATTCCAGGTTTGCTGGAATATAATTATATATATAATTATAACGTTTTTCTTATTTTTTGTCTGCATGAGTTTTGTGGCCAAGTACTTCCTTCCCACAGATGGGAATAAACTGATTTTTAATGAGTACTAACTATGTGGTATTGTTTAAATGGGAGTTTTTTAATCACTTTTTGATGAGGGGGGAAAAAAGTAGAGGTCCAGTAGACTAATAACCAAGCGATGTGATGTCACCCTTTTCAGCAGCCGTAACCAGCATGCCACATGAACGTGGAATGAGATCATCTCAGACTTTAACAAGGATCAGCTGCCATTGGTTTACGAAATAACACGGCATAACGCTGCTATCAGGAGGAACAGAGCGACCTCTTGTCTTCCTAGCTGACAGGTGAATGATATTCATAATCATTTTTGATGGATGCAAGTGCTGCTCAAGTGCTGTAGTAACTAGTCTGATCCTCAGGGACTGATCATCAGTCACAGGGTGGAGGAACTCAGACTTCTCAAACTAAGAAGGACGTGTAGATGTGAGGACGACAAAGAAAAAGGGCATGAAAGAGAAAAGTTAAGTGCAATTTAATGGCGCTCATAAAAATAACCATTGGTGAGCGCAGCTGCTGTGATGAATCCAGCGTTGGGCTGCGTAACCGCAAGCGCAGATGAAAGTGATTGCTCACAATCCACCGCAGCTCAAGATCTGCGCTGTGAATTGATTGTTTGGTCACGATCAGAGCAGGAGTGCTCCCTCTCATTTGTCATTGGTGGTTTGCATGAATGAGTGCACATCTGTGCTGACTTCTGTCCTTCAATTCCATCTTTTGGCATACTAATGTGTGTAATGTTGAAAAACAACAAGATGTACTGTAAACTGTAAGAGGAAGTGGTATGATGCACTGTATTGAAGTTCTAGAGAGATCTTTTTGTCACCATCATGCCTGCTTCAGACATCTTCATACAAATAGCGTGTGAAAAAAAATAATTTTGGAGATTCTGCATTCATCACTACACTGCTAAATAGATGATGGAAATCTTTTTTTCCTCTAATTAAAAGACTGGATTTTGAATAATGATACTAAATATCATTGCACCTTAACATGTTGGCTACAGATAATTTTAATCAAAATGCACTATTGTCAGTTGTGTACTGACAGTATATCAAAGGTGAGCTCAATCAGCGCTTTCTCATCTATCAAATACACTTAAGGTTTCTTGTCAGCATTAATTTGTCTGGTTCAGGACTGACACAGAACAGAATTTGTGGCATTATTGTTTTTCGCTAACTGCTGCATTCTTTGTTTCCCCAATGTTAAAACACGCTTTCCAAACAACAGTTGGATTGTGTGCAATGGGTTGGTTTAATTACATCACTTGTAAAGCCTCATTCTTATTGTAAGGAAAGAACATGTTTGTTTTTTCTTTTTAACTGGAAAATTATAGATACATCTGATGAAGAACAGCTGCTGTAAAAATAAATGCACTGTCGCTTTGCATTGTTGAATTTGGTTTTCAAGGGAAAGTAACTGGGTCCCCTGCTTTGTGTTTGTGTGTATTGTGGGCAAGAAATTTAATAGAGCAGCAGGAATTTATTTATTGAAATCCTGGATTTTTTAAAAAATATATATATAATCAGTATGTGAGGTGTTTTCCCAACTATTCTTTTGAGGAAGTGCAGGAGATACTTGTATTGATTTGAGTAATTTTTAGTTCTATTCAATTTAATTACAGTTGAGGTCAAAAGTTCACATCCCCCTTTCAGAATCAGAGGGATCATACAAAATGCATGTTATTGTTGTATAGTACTGACCTGAATAAGATGTTTACATATTGTCCACAGGAAAAAAAATAGTTGAATTTATAAACTAATGTTGTCTAATTACTGTGTTGTTACCTGAATGATCCACAGCTGTGTTTTTTGTTTAATGATAGTTGTTCATGAGTCCCTTGTTTGTCCTGAACAGTTAAACTGCCTGCTGTTCTTCTTTCTAACTAAGGCACTCATATGCAACTATCACAGAAGGTTAAATCATTCACTGATGCTCCAGAAGGAAACACAATGCATTAGGAACCGGGGGGTGAAAACTTTTTGAATTTGCAGATCCGGGTAAATTTAAATTATTTTGTCTTTTGGGAACGTGTGACTATTTTCTGTAGCCTCTGAAAGGCAACATTAAATGAGAAAATATGATATTTAGGCAAAATAAGAAAAATTTACCCATCTCCATTCTGTTCAAAAGTTTTCACCCTCTGGCTCATAATGCATAATTTTTCCTTCTAACGCATCAGTGAGTGTTTGAACCTTCTGTAATAGTTGCATATGAGTCCCTCAGTTGTCCTCAGTGTGAAAAGATGGATCTCAAAATCATACAGTCATTGTCGGAAAGGGTTCAAATACACAAAAATGCTGAAAAACCGAAGGATTTGTGGGACCTAAAGGATTTCTCTGAAGAACAGCACACAGTTTAACTGTTCACGACAAACAACGGACTCATGAACAACTATCACTAAATTAAAAAAACAGCTGTGGATCATTCAGGTAACAACACAGTATTAAGAATCAAGTGTATGTAAACTTTTGAATGGGGTCATTTTTATAAATTCAACTGTTTTTCTCTTATAGACTATATGTAAACATATTTAATGTGAAATATCTTATTCAGGTCAGTACTAAATAACATGCATTTTGTATGATCCCTCTCATTTTGGTAAAATAATTAACATTTTTTATTTTTCTGAAAGGGGGATGTAACTTATTTAAAAAGATGGAATATTACGGAAAAAAAAAGAAAGGAAAAAGGAAATTCTGTCATCATTGAAAGTCAGTGGTCTTCAAAACATCATCTTTTCCATAGAGCAAAGTCATTCAGCTTTGGAATGACAAAGAATTTAAGTTGTCCCAAAGCTGTATGACTTTATTCTGTGGAAATTTTGAAGCCCACTGATTTCCAATTATAACTATGTTTCCATCACCCTGTTTTTATGCACATTTTGAAGTACTGCTTTAGAAACAAGTAATGGAAATGCTGAATTTTGGACATAATTCACAAAGTTTTTAAGCTTGCATGCTTGGGGTTTTTGACTTGTGCGAAAGTGTTAAAGGATTACTTCACTTCCAGTATAAAATTTCCTGACAATTTTCTCACCCCCATGTCATCGAAGATGTTCATGTCTTTCTTTCTTTAATTGAAAGAAATTAAGGTTTTTGAGGAAAACATTCCAGGATTTTTCACCATATAGTGGACTTCTATGGGGATCAACGAGTTGAAGGTCCAAATTGCAGCTTTAGTACAGCTTCAAAGGGCTCAACACAATCCCAGCTGAGAAATAAGGGTCTTGTCTAGTGAAACATCAGTCATTTTCTCCAAAAAAAAAAAAAAAATATATATATATATATATATACTTCTTAACCACAAATGCTCATCCTGCACTAGCTCGACTTCACGCATTACATAGGAAAGGTCATGTGTGACCAAGGCAGAAGAACCGACCTACTGTTTACAAAGCGAACATGCAAAGAAAGTCAAACGCCCTTTACAAAAAAGGTAAAACAACAATGCCAGACGATCATGAAGATGGAGTTTTTCACCCCACCCTACCTTTTTGAACCGGAGTACACAGATGAAAAACTAACCACAAGTGACCTTTTCAACAATGCATTGGAGAGCTAGTGCAAGAAGAGCATTTGTGGTTAAAAAGTATACACTTTTTAGAAATTGACTGATCGTTTCGCTAGATAAGACCCTTATAACTTGGCTGGAACCGTGTAGAGCCCTTTGAAGCTGCATTGAAACTGCAATTTGTACCTTCAACCTTCTGAGTTCCATTGAAGACTATATGGAGAAAAATTCTGGAATGTTTTCCTCAAAAACCATTTCTTTTCAGTGGCTTCTCTTACTTTTCTTAGTGATATTACTGCTAGTTTATCAGTAAGTGACAATTAGTTCTCTTTGATTTGTTGAATGAAAATGGTGCGTATTCGCACGTCTTATGTGATTGTTCCAATTTTGCGCATAAACTCGCAATGTTGGATGGAAATTCAGAGAGTGACAGAATTTTCATTTTTGGATGAATTATGACTTGAATTCATTCTCATTCGTAACTCTGGTGTCAGAACCCGGATTGATTTATTTTTATATCATTTAATGTTTGGACAAAACAATGTTGCTTCCAAAAAAACATTTTCAAAAATGCGTTTATCCACAAGTCACTCATAATTACCTTCATTTGGACATGTGCATAAATAAATGTATTCTGTATGAATTTTCTGGGGAAGAAGTGTTTATATGACAATGATTTCTGATTAATTAAGCCATTTGCCAGCTGTCTTATTCAGATCTCTAAAATTTCTAACATTGTCCAACTGCAGTTGCAATAACCGCAATATGATCGAAATCCAAAATGAATTTACAGATGCATGTAAACATGGCCCCTGAGATGAGAACAGAAGTTCATCATAAATAGAGGAGAACGCAAGGGAGGAACTAAAAGATTGAGATAGACAGAAGGAGGGAGCGAAAAAGAGGGGTGGGGGTTGATGGGAGTGTTTGGCTGTTGTCCATATGTGCGGCAGGGGAGTTGAAGCAGTCAGGAGGGGAGAGAGGGCTGGCACGTGGAAGGGCAGTATTTCACAGAGAGAGAGAGAGGAAAAAGAGGAGGCTTCTTCTCATTAGAGGAGGTGGAAGCTCTCCAAGATCAGTGCGCTTGTTGTCTGACACACGCTCGCGCTCACACGTTTTTATGAGTTTGAGGAATCCATCGCCTGTTGTAAGAGTGACAGGAACCGTCAGCCAGGGTTGAGTCACAGCGTTGCACACGATTGAGACACTTTCTTCACACTGGAATCCACAGAAGCATCAGTGAAGTGAGTTTAGGCACTCTCGGCTCTGATGACAGCAAACTAATTTACCAGCAATTCAGTCAGTCAGCGGATGGATGCTGCTCGTGGAGGATCGTAAGAAGTCAGTGTGAGACGTTTGAGAGGAGTGTGTGAGGATGGCATGGGGCGTGTGGACCTTCATGCTTTGCATGACATTATGGATCTGCTCTGCAACTCAATCAACAAAGACTGTGTATCCAAGGTTACGACTATCTCACAAAGGTAAGGCAACAGGTGTGTGTGTGGGTGTCTGTGCAATGCTTAACCATGAGCTTCAGTCAGATTAAAGCTGAAAATGTGATTATTGGTCATAATTTTAGACTAAAATTTTTTTTGGATCATGCCAATACAGCTCTTCCAAATGACTTTATACAGGTTAAGCATATTGATTAACACTTTCTTCAACTGGTTAATTGTTTTAAAGAATTAAACAAGTAAAATTATAATAACTCTATATTATTTATTTAATGGTATTATTTAATTTATATGTATTTGTTAACGTTTAATTGTTTTATAGTTACTACAACACACTCTCATGGCAAACTGTTGGTAAATTAGTAGTTTTGTTTGTAAAATACAATTTAATGTGCACAGTTTTGTATGATCTCATTTGTATGTTTTATGTAAGATTATGTAATATGATTTCATACAGTCTTCATATGTGAACCTGGACCACAAAACCAGCCTTAAGTAGCACAGGTATATTTGTAGTAATAGCCACATACATTGTATGAGTCAAAATAGTTTTTTTGTATGCCAAAAATCATTAGGGTATTAATTAAAGATCATATTCCATGAAGATAATTTGTAAATATATCAAAACTTCAAAGCGATGTTCTCAATATTTTAGATTTTTTTGGCACCGGCTTCCAGATTTTCCAAATATTGCCCTAACAAACCATACATCAATGGAAAGCTTTTTTTAATCAGCTTTCAGATGGTGTATACATCTCAATTTCAAAAAACTGACCCTCATGACATAATTTCCTTTTGTATGAACTATCTCATTTGTACAATTTGGTGCAATTTTTTTTTATTTTATTTTAGAAAATTTTGACTTAAATCATTTAAATGTATACAAATTCACCAAAACGTATAGATACCAATATAATAATATACAAACCTCTGGTTTCATAGACAAAGCTTAAGCCTAGTCTGAAAGAAAATGGCACTGGCCGATCTTAAAATATGTCACTTTCATTGTTATGTCTCAAGATGCACACCAGGAATATTTTTTCTAAGCACGTTTATAAAAATTATTCACATGCCTTAATTGAACTATGACCTAATCCTGGCTTAGTCTAAGCCTTGTCTGTGAAACCGACAAAATCTTTTTAAACAGATTTGTTTTTATTTATTTGTTATGCTTTTGACTGTGCTACATATTTAATCTGTCAGAAAGTCTGTGTGAATGGCAGTGAAGTTGATTGTAGATGTGCGAATGATTTGGATGAAGTCACTTGTGCTTCCATAAATACATCTGGATTTTCTTTTATTTGTGTTTTTCCTCACCGTTACGGTGGTTGAGCTTCTACAATGTGGTTTTCTGTCAGCTTAAGCGGTTCACTGAAAGAATGTCAACTGTTCTTTTTTACCATGCTGGTCTCTCATTGGCATGTTTACAGTGAGGGATAGATGGGGGCATCCTTTGTAGATGAACACCCTTGCCTGAAGCAAATAGCCCAAGCCGCCCTTAGTCTTCCTCTTTGATCAAATGCAGTGGAAACTGTGTCATATAAAAATCCACACCCCAGCGTTGGTCACGCTCAAGAGTCCATGTGGAATTCAAATGCGTGGTAAATCAAACCAATACGTCTATGATTTATCTGCTCGTGGAAACAACACTTCTCCTTTGAGAAAACACTGGACAAAGGTTTTAGACTGAGGTGTGTTTAAGTGGCTTTTCTCATTAGATTTGTCATAATATTGATTCTCAGTGTCACATTCAGTGGGTTGAGCGCATAGCTGCTGGCAAACTCAAGCAAATTGTGACTGACGTGAGGCGAAGGAACCGGCTGGCAGCAGGGGAAATATCCCAAGGCAAAGATAAAATGTGGAATTTCTTTCCCAATCCTCTCAATGCCATTCTTCTCACCGTGCCTTGTTTTTTCCTTTCCCTTTTTTAATTCATGATTTACAACTTGATTTTTGAAGGAAAATGTTCTACCTGATGTGACCTGAAATGTGTTTTTACTGTTGCCAGGTTGTTATATTCACCTAAGTGGTCATTAGTTAGATTAGTTTTAGAAATATATATCTTTTTTTTTTTAGATATTTTCAGTTTTTCTCTTCTGTTTCTGTCATTCACTTGGTGTTCTCTGCGTGTCTAGACTGATAAAGTGTTCTCTACTCAGCAGAAGTAACATTTTTGCATGTATCCTATCATTATGGAATGAAAAGCATGTATGCTTTCAAATTTGAATAACATGAAGACCTCAGAGGTAGTTGAGGCATTTTTGTAGACCTTGGAGCAATCACAGGAGGTTGCCTTGTGGTTAAACCCATGGGATGCTCCTCCTAAATTTTAAAGATGTCTTAAATTATAACTCAAATTAAAACCAGTAGTCGATTTAATTAAATATTGCCCTGTTCTGCCAGCGGCTGAATGTGTGATGTGCAAACCAGAGTGGGAAATTTTTTGCCTACCAGACATAGCGCTTGTGACTGTTAATTATAAAATTGGCTTCACGTCTAAGTTCTTTTTAGAGTCTGAGTCATAGTTTTTTAGTCCTCAGAGTTTTTTAGTAGCCCAAAAAAAGACATTAAATGTGGGTTTAGTTTCTTTTGCCCAGTTGACTGCTGTGTAGTATTGCAGCCTTTATAATTTTGACCTTTTGTGCAGCTTATTCTGGCCAAGAACTACCAAGATGGAAGAGACTGTATATCAGATATAATACACATTGGTATATTAGTATTTTTGTTAAAGAATAATTTCTGTTGTTACTTTCTTTGTACTTTATTTTTATGTTTTTTTTCTTCTTCTTTTTTTTCCCCATTATTTTTGTCAAAGGGCAGTCCAGGATGTCTTACAAATTAGACGTCAACCGATTATCGGCACCGATATTAAGCATTTTTATGGTTATCGGTCATTTAAAAAAAAAAACAAGTTGCTGGTAACATAATTTAAAAGCATTTAAAGAACGTTTTTGTCAAAGCGCTTGTTATTCTTAATTTTGACATTAATTTTCATTTTTACACCAGACATATATGTTGGTTTAAATATCGGTTATCAGTCTACCTCATCTACCATACCAGTCAAAAGTTTTTGAACAGTAGGATTTTTAATGTTTTTTTTTTTTTTTTAAAGAAGTCTCTTCTGCTCACCAAGCCTGCATTTATTTGATCCAAAGTACAGAAAAAGCTGTAAAATTTTGAAATATTTTTACTGTTTAAAATAACTGTTTTCTATTTTAATACATTTTAAAATGTAATTTATTTCTGTGAAATCATTCTAATATTCTGATTTGCTGCTCAAAAACATTTATTATTATTATTATTTCAAAAACACCTGAGTATATTTTTTTTAGGTATCTTTGATAAGTAGAAAGTTATTTAGCATCCTTGCTAAATAAAAGTATATTTTCTATAATTCATATATTTCTCTAATTTCTATAAATGTTTCTTGAGCAGCAAATCAGCATATTAGAATGATTTCTGAAGGATCGTGTGACTAGAGTAATGATGCTGAAAATTTAGCTTTGATCACAGGAATAAAGTACATTTTAAAATATATTCAAAAAGAAAGCAGTTTCTTAAATAGCAAAAATACCTTGCAACATTACTGTTTTTGCTGTATTTTGGATCAAATAAATACAGGCTTGGTGAGCAAAAAAAACTTCTTTAAAAACATACATTTTTGACTGGTAGTATACTTTATCGGTATTGGCATCAGCCCTAAAAAAACATATCGCTTATTATATTGCCCCTATTATAGATCACCCACTACATACACTTTCAAATAAGGTAAAATTATCTAAAAAGTATGTGTTAATTTTCTGGTGCTAGAAGTTCATTTACCATTGTAAAATTGTAACACTGAAAATTCTATCCGAGGTTTTTCTGTCAATTTAATTTTTTTTTTTATTATTATTTTTTTTATGACGGTGGTTTATATCACAGTGTTACAGTATTAATCAATAGGTAGTATTTGAGCAGAACCTATAATTACAATGGTATGTTGTTTTAAAGGTAGTGTTTGTGGACTTGCTTGTAGCAACCTGTGTTCTGTGTGCTTTCGTAGAGCGTATTTGACACGCTTATCAATATCTATAGAGCTTAAGTTTGTCTCCTCTGTGTAGTTTATGAATGCACCTTTGTTTCCAGCTTGACTAGAACAAGTAGCTCCGGTTATTACATTTCAGTTCATTGCATTGAAAAGCTACTACAGTGCAAAGTTTCTGAATGAAATCCGTTTTCATTTGTGTAGGCAGGAAAGTTTGTTTGAGTAGGATTTCTTTAAGCTTCTAAATTTGTTTCTATAAGCAATATCAAACCTCGCCTAGGGCTTGACACACACACTAATAAAAGGACAATGTGAAGATTGGATGTTCTATTGGAGTTACGACATTTGCGTGATGCTAACCAAGTGGAAAATGAAGTTCAAAAGATAATTCGCAATTCAAATTTAAGGGCAAGGTGCTGCTCTGTTATGATTTGGCTAAGCTTTGCTTAAAGAAATAAAAATTATCTACAGCAAATGCTAATTAGGTGTAAAGCAAGCTTATTTCAAAAGACATGTTTTGGCTTCGTTGTCTAACAGCTGAAGCAACAAGTATTCAGCTGGTTTGTAGGTGTTTGGGTGGGATTGTGTAGGTGGTTGCACATATTTGATATTTATTTTTAGATGGCTTTGAGGGTTTAATCAGGCTAGAAACAACAAAAGTGAGAGTTAAGAGATTGCGGTTGAAATAGGTGTAATTAGTAGGAGCTACAACTTGGCAAAGGCGTTTATTTGTTATGAGGGATAATAGCGCTGCTGTGATTTCAGGCATGAAAATTGCCAACCGCATCCCAAAGGTGCATTCCGAGCCTTACTGGCACCTTGATTACATGCAGGTATATTTGAGAGCGATTCCGAATCATTTAGCGGTGCGATTGTACGTCCTGTACCGGAGGGTCCAAGGGGCAACACGTTGAGCACATGATCTGCAAGGGTTGTATATTTATTCGAGAGTGAATTCAGTTTCAATCTACTCTAAACATTATTTCAAAACACTTCCAACTGGTTCTGGAGTGTCCGACCCCGGTTTGAGGTGATGTCATGCTGTTAAGACAGAGTTTGAGTTTCGTGCATTAACTTGTATAAATAAACCATGCTGGCTTCGGAGCGGTATTACTGAACGGTTACCCCTTGCAAAATTTCAACAAGGAGCCCCCAAAAAGCTCTCCAGAGCTTTTAGCCCTTGTCCCAGCTACTTATAAAGAGTGTCAGTTTCTTATCCCAAATCTGTAGCCGTTTTCAAACATACAAATCCTCACGGGCCTCCGGTTGGTCCCAGCTATCATCACTTATATAGATGTTCGTGAACATTTCATGAGTTTTTTTATGAAACAACCCAAACACATAACACGGTCGCCCCCTACATCACTATAAATGTGAGGAAAGAGCCATATTCTGAGCTCTCTGACACTTCAGTACTGCCAAATAGGCAACATACTTCAGTTTCGCCATGTTATGTGGTCTGTAATAACAAGCTCAATTCCATCGTCAGTCATCACTAAATGACTAATCACAGTTTGAGCGCTCTAAATCGGTTTTTCATCACCTTTTACTGCAGAACATGATCTTTAAGTTTTGAATTCAGCCTTGGGATTAGTTTTACAGAGCTTTTGGCTCTCAACAAGGAAGACCAAAGTCTGTGTTTAATTTTTATATTCTGTTTCTAAATTGACAGTATAACAGGCCATTAGACGGCTCACGTTGCGTTTAGGCTCAGGTCATAATCACTAACGTGCTTCTCGAGTCTCGGCTGTAGTTTTAAACCTACCTCAGTGCAGACAACAAGGCTCGTGTGCTCGGATGACTTTAAATGAGATTGCCAAGGGTTATTTTCTTTTTTGTTCAGTGGGGGGGATTTTATTCCCAAACGGAACATTTGTAACATTTAGAGTGAGATGTCGTTTTTTTAAATGTAATATTTTAGCAATCCACATAAATTCATATGAAGGTTTTCATAGCTTTTGTCTGGCCATTTCTGTGTGCCGTCCTTGTGTTATAAATTGGGATAATCCAGTCATTACAGCCAGCTTTACGTCTGTCATTAACATTCGCTTTCGCTGATTGGATTGTGAACGGATCACTGAAAGCATTTGGAGGTGGTCTGGAACAGATGCTGACCGAATTTAAAGAGATATTTTGCCAAGAAATGAAACCTGTATGACTGACTTTCTTCTGAAGAATATATAATATTGAGAAGATATTCTGAAGAAAGTTGTGGTACAACCTGTTGACTTCCATTGTATGTAGGGCCCTATGATTTCTGTGATGTGGAAAACACGGACGGAATCATGGAACTCAGTCATAAAAATGGAATTTACTGTATAACACGGAATGTCATGGAATTTTCCAAATTTTGGATGGATAAATCAAAAGTAGGTCAGTAAACTTACATCAAAATGTGATGTGGACTAGTGTCTGTAAATATTATCTAATAATAATATAATAATATAATTATATAATTATATAATTTCATATGCAAACATAAACTACTTCACAGCAACCCTTCAAAATAAAAGTTTGGTTTAACTTAAAGAAACTGTGACTGTAATATATTACTTAATTTAATTATTATTAAAACACTATTTGTAAGAAGTATGTACAAGAAAAATTTACCAGAATGTATTCATTGGAAAAATGTAAATACACAACACAGTATTTCTGGGGAAAATAAATAAATAAATAATAACAATAAATAAATTATATATATATATATATATATATATATTCAGGGCTCGAAATTAACTTTTTTACTTGGTAGCACTGGTGCTCCCAACTTCAAAAAGTTAGGAGCACCAAAAAATTTTTAGGAGCACCTAATTTCTTTTTAGTAATGCGCCGATCTTGATTCTTC
>JAHKKF010536519.1:10946-21662 GCA_019740295.1 Labeo calbasu | reverse complement strand
TGGGCATTTGTGATTGTGATCACATGTGACTGATTGTGATCACGTGTGTGTGTGTTTGATTGTGATCATGTGTGTGTGTGTGTGTGTGTGTGTGTGTGTGTGTGAGATAGATTGTGATCACGTGATTGTGATCATGTGTGTATAAAATTGTGATTGTGGGCATTTGTGATTGTGATCACATGTGACTGATTGTGATCACGTGTGTGTGTGTTTGATTGTGATCATGTGTGTGTGTGTGTGTGTGTGTGTGTGTGAGATAGATTGTGATCACGTGATTGTGTTCATGTGTGACTGTGATTGTCATGTGTGATTGTGACGTTCACCTGAACACATCCTCTGAATCCACTGATGACTTTATTCTTTCCGTCTGTGATTCCACCAACACTCACAGTCTTCAGTTTAACACCCTTCAGTTTGGAGTCCAGATCCATAGACGACTACACACACACACACACACACACACATTATATTTATAAATACATTCAAGTGAAAAAACCTTTACAAAACGTTCTAATATTATTAAGCAATAATATAATAAATATTTTAATATTATAAGATCACATGTCTGACCGTGTACAGGCCGTGATCGAGGCTCAGCGCCGCCGTTATGCTGCCAGTCGCGGGGCCTCTGAGCTCCAACGACACGTGATGCCATTGGCCGTCGCACACTGTGACATCATCAACACGAGACACGGTGGAGTCCTCGCCGCGCTGGAGCGACGTCAACACGTAACCCTCCCTCAGCTGACAAACACACAAGTGTTATGATCACACTCATTCTTCAGATAAACACCCATGACATCGTCCTGCACTACACTCATGTCTCTCCAATCAAACACACTCTAGAATGAATCAAACGTATAAGAGTATAGTATATTCATATAAAATATTAAATGAAGCAAATTAAATGAAGTCAAAAACTGCTTGTTAATCTGAGGTTTAGTGTGTTGTCATATCACACACAGCCAGCAGGTGGAGCTGTAGACACATAAACAAACAGGCAGCGCACCTGCTGCAGAAGCTGCTCAACCGTGTATGTTTACTGTCCGTCTGTGTGTCTGTACCCAACTAACTATATTTTAGGGACATATTTATAGAAGTGAGCTAAAGCTGACAAAAGCTCTGTTTAGTGGGTCATCACTGATAAAAAAAGTATAAATATGAAAAATGTGTTTTAAGTGCACCTGTATGGTGAGGTTGTGTTGTTGAGCTGAACTGATGTGTATCAGCGTCGCCGTTGGCTGCCGTGTGCGGAACATGAACTCCAGGTGCCACGGAACCGTTACCACGACAGCCAGATCCCGCCACGACAACAAACCATTACCCTGGAAACGCAGTGCGTTGGGCATCGCTGCAGACAGACGGAAAGACAGGAGTCATTACTGACCAATCTCGTCGTTAACAGAGGGGCAGTTCACGTGACGCTCGCTCACCTTTCTCGCAGTTTCGACCTCCGAATCCCAGCGGACAGTCGCATCGGAACGAACCCCACAGGTTCACGCAGCTGCCGCCGTTCAGACACGGGTTAGTGCTGCAGAAATGACGCTTTGCAGAGCATCCTGGGAAAACACATTGTATGCTGTAATTTTAAGCACTTTTTACAATACAGACTATGTCAAAGCAACTTTACAGTATTAAACAGGAAAACAGTGTGTTGGGCAAATCGTTAAAAAATATAGAGCTGAGTATCATCAGCATAACAGTGAAAGCTAACACCATGTTTCCTGATGATATCTTCTAAAAGTAACATGTAAAGCGTTAAAAGCAACGGTCCTAGTACTGAGCCTTGAGGTTCTCCATACTGC
Organism: Labeo calbasu; assembly: GCA_019740295.1. Taxonomy (NCBI): domain Eukaryota; kingdom Metazoa; phylum Chordata; class Actinopteri; order Cypriniformes; family Cyprinidae; genus Labeo; species Labeo calbasu. The sequence goes on along the minus strand of JAHKKF010536519.1, from coordinate 19,857 downwards.
ACTCGATATGATACCTCTTTATTCACCGCTACAAATTGATCGCGGTCAGATATGTACAATTTGAACCATGCTAATGCACTTCCACTAATGCCAACATAATTTTCTAGTCTATTCAAAAGAATGTTCCAGTAGCGCTAATCACCAGCTAGCGTTCCATTATTAGCGATGAATGAAGCCATGTCGATGTGGCGCTGGTCGATGCGCAGATCCTTCATGCAGCCGACGAACTGCCGGTTCTGGACGGGAAACTCCTCGGGAAGTTTAGGAACGCCCCCCAGGAGCAGCGGCCCCGTCAGATCCAGAGACCTGCCGCGAAACAACGCAACATTACACATTCCTACTTTTACTGCCGATTAACGCTCGTTAGATTTGCGCTCTTACTTCTTGGATCCTGACTGGCTGCCCTGGGCGGAGCACGAGTAGTTTCCGATCACGTGACCGAAGCGCAGCGCCACTGACGAGTCGCAGTCGTCCACCGTCACCACGACGACCTTCTGATCGGACGGGCCCTGAGGGAGACCCGCGCGGTTCAGGACAGGCTGAAAGAGACAGAGACGGATGATCAGAGAACAGCTGCATCAAACACAACCAGAAATACATCACAGACAGACAGTGACGAGCTTCATCTTTATGTCTGGTGTATTTTTATCTGTCTGCCGTCTTGTGGATATTGTGTATATTTATATTTATGGATATATTATGTATATTTATAGTAGTTTAGGTAATTACATATATGTTACATATATATATTTATATTTAAATAAATATAAATGCATTTATTTATATTTATATTATATTTTTAAATGCATTGAAAAGATGCCATATATATGAAGCACCTCTCCTATAAATGGACCCACTTTAACTTTTCAAAAAAGATGAGTTATTTGTAATTTTTTTGTTATTCAAAGTGTCAAAATATCGTTGGTGTGACCGTCCGTCCATCACTGTTGTTTTGGAAACGTATTTGAAATTTATTCTGATTAATTTTCTGCACTATTTGTCATGATTTCCAAAGTGTTGTGTAATCCTGTATAAAATCACAAAGCATTTGTATTTATATTTCCATCATAATTTACAAACAAACTTTGTCTCATGATTTCCATTTTATGAAATGTCATGTGGTGCGACCATCAAGAAACTACCATCAAGAGACTTTTATGCTGAAATCCATTTAAAGATATGATGTTGCATCATATAGCAATTTGCCAATGACCCGTGGAAGCATCAAACAGGTTTGTAACTGTTAAATTTGGAAAAATATAACCTTTTTAACAGCTGCTGTGTAGTATCTCAAAAAACAATGAATATTAAGTTATTTCTACAAGTATTTATTTTTATTATAAATTTCATAGTGACCTTTTGTGGGAAGCTAGGTGGTTTTGTTTAAGTGGCCAGCTTGTAAATTTTGACTGAATTTGAAATGTCATGTGGTGCGACCACCGTAGAGTGTTTTCCACTATAGATATATGTCCCAGATTGGCAGTTTTTATGCTTTTATATTCAATTGATGGTTTATATAAATTACAAACTTTATTTTAGTATCATTTGGAATAGATTTTTATTAAATTTGGGACATTTCAGACGGCTTGTGTTTAATCTTTGTACAATATGAAAAAAAAAAATTATTTAGAGCATATAATTTTAGTTAGGTAATTGTGAATTTAATTTATATATACTTATATATATATACAATTTATATATATGAAACTGAAAAATACATCATGGTTGGACCACATGACATTTTTTAAGGCTATTGCCAATTCATTGAGATGAAAAAACACTAAAATTTTACATTTTATTATGAATTTATGTGTACACAACATTCTTAATGTTTGAACAATTAGATATTATTGAACGAGAGATATATATATATATATTTTTTGTATTTTAAAACTGGCCTGTCGAAAATCCTTATACGTCAATGACCCTTATATATATTGGAATATAATCACAGATTGGAAATCGGAATCCAATCCGTGACTATATTCCAAACTAAAAGTACAAAAATCACATGTATAATTCCAATAATTATTTAAAGTCAAATATTAATGTATAACAACAAATATTTATTATATTTATAAAAAATATCAATGTAAAAAATATTTATAAATAAAAATAAATATTTAAAAATAAAATAATTTGATAAATAATATAAAGAAAGACAGCTGTCTAATTAGTAATCTCTGTTGTGTTTCTATCTGTTCAGACGAGTGAGTTCAAACCGTCATCTGATTCCACTCGAACGAACACGAACAGACACAACGAGCCTCACTTAATGAATGATCTCATCACACAGAGGTCACGACCCCTCTCAGACTGACCCCGCTGCTGCAGGTCACACATGCTGTGAGTTTGAACGAGCCAATCGGAGCAGCACAGGGGCGTGGCTTGAGAGTTGAAATTCTTACTGGTCATAAAGTAATAAAGTAAACCACACACACACAAACAGATGTGATGCGATCCGATTATGAACGTCTGACTGAAATCAGACACTCAGAGGCAGAGCTGTTATTGTTAACTAATCCTAAAACTATATTTGAGACCCTAGACCACAAAACCAGTCATAAGACTCCATTTTTAAAAAATGATTTGGTCGAGATACAACTATTTGAAAATCTGTGATCTGAGGGTGCAAAAAAAATCTAAATATTGAGAAAATCACCTTTAAAGTTGTCCAAATGAAGTTCTTGAATGCATATTACTAATCAAAAATTAAGTTTTGATATATTTATGGTAGGAGATTTAAAAAATATCTTCATGGAACATGATCTTTACTTAATGATTTCTGGCATAAAAGAAATATTGATTATTTTGACCCTATAATGTATTGTTGGCTATTGCTATAAATGTATCCGTGATACTTACGACTGGTTTTGTGCCCCAGAGTCACATATATTAAAAATTAGACAAAAACTTACAGTAGAATTAGCACTAAAATTATTCAAAAGCTAAATTCAGCAGTGATGAATCAAATTCACTAGCATCATGATGAACAAGCATTTAGTAGTGAAAGTGACGCCTCTGGTGACCTCTGACCCCTGTGTATCGTCTTAAAGGAGTCGAGCACAATGCATGAGGTCACACACACGCACACACAAACACACAGAAATCTGTCCTACATTTCACTCACGCAAGCCTGCGGCAGCAGATCAGTCACGAGATCTTTGAAAAACACTCCTTGCACGGCTGTGATGTCACAACCTGTGGTCACATGACTCACCTTGTTGTAGTAGTGCACGTGTGCCGTATGCCAGCGCCCGTCGCTCACTCCGCCCGCGACGAAGGGCGACACCGTCGTCTGTGTTTCTCCTGCAGAGGTCAAATTACACACATTCGCTCGTTAGCGGCTTGTGGGTCAATGAAGTCATTTTGTTATTTTAGCACTGTCGCAGATTCGCACTCGACTGACGTGCGAATGGAGTACCTGCGGAGAACGTGAGCTGGATCTGCTCGTTAACGATCTCCAGAGCGATGAAGTCGTGCTTCTGGTTGAAGCGTCCGTTATACAGCAGCAGACCGTCAGGCTCTCGAGTCGCAAACCTGCAGGAGAAAAAGCAGATTTACAGAGCGTTACGAGGCCACGAATGACAGGACAGACTTATAATGATGTGTGTGTGTGCGTAAGGATACATCCTTAAGTCCATCATTCACATTAGCAGTCCAAACATGTCTGTGTGGATTAAAGTCAGGGTTTCTGCTGCAGTAACATCACTAGATTAAATGTTACGTGGTTGCGAGGTGGTTCACTGCGATCTGCACTCAGTACTAGTGTTTGAGCTCAACACCACTAGCAAACAGTAGTGACGCGCAGCGACTGCAGCAGATCTTCACAGGTATCCGTCTCGCATTTATAAAGTTAAAGTAGGTCAGCGAGCATCAGCAGGAGCGAACACGGCAGCCAAAACAGAGCGAATCAAACAAACGCTCACAAAACGGCAGGAAACAGACGAAAATAAAACACAGCGCTGTTATTATTACACTGCAGGTGAACAGAAAAGCTAAAAACACGGAGGAGGAGAAACTCCAGCACAAACAGCACCAGATGAACTCCTGATCAAAGCATCTGAAAAACGTAATACAGGAAAAAAAACTATTAGAATTGTTTTATGTTTATTCATGTTTTGTGACAATTTAATTTAATTGAATATTTTGCTATCCCAATTAGTACTAATAAAACACAACATTTGATATTAATTAATTAGTATTTTTGAGCATTAACACTCAGGTAATACTGCACCAAAATCACTTAAATATTAAAATCTGCGAGTAAGTGTGTGTGATCTGCGAGTGCCGGTGTATTTGCGGATGTTCGTGTGGTTTTGCCGTGGGGTTTAGTGCTGTTGACCTGGTTACTGAGGAGAATAATCACATCTCCAGAGACGCACACACTCACACACACCCTTCATTTCTCCTTCAGCATCACCCCAACATCCTCCTTTATCTCCTGCACAGTTAATGGGGTCGTTTCATATCTTCCCCGAGCTCCTCTCATCACATTCCTGGTGGTTTCATGCACCAAAAATGGCCATAATTGAGTTTCTCGTGATCGCTTTACACCCTCTGTCTGATCCGTGCAATGAAAGACCCTCTGTTTTTGGTACTGCGCCTTTAAGATGTCTATATGTAAATCATATTTGACTCAAAGTCCATTTTGGACGTTTTCGGAGAGTTTTGAGTCTTGGAAACTGACAACATGACCCTTTAAACCTTCGGAAAACATCCCTCGAAACTCAAGAATCGGCGCCGAGCAACCCGCGCAGAAAAGCCCTCATCAGTCCCAAACGTCTCCGAGCAAAACACACAGTCTTTACACACGCTAAACAGATTACTGACAGAGCATTCATCAGCAAACAAGCGTGAGAGAAAGAAAGAAAGAAAAGAGCGCAGGCAAGACAGAGGAGCATCCGGACAGCGCATCTGTTTTCCCATTCGAGACGGACAGATAAACACGACCTCCGCGACGCGTGGGTATAAAAATATTTGCGCTGAATAATGTTACATAAAGCTCCGAGACGAGCGGATAAAAGCTCCCGAGACACCGAGCAAACATCCAGAAGAAGGAGCTTCGTTAGGTGTTATTGACTCGCTGACTAACGAACAAACACGGCTGACGGCTTCATCGGTGACAAATACTCACGACAGCGAGAGCGTGAAGTGGAAGCGCTGACGGAGACCCTTGAAGGTGATGAAGGTCTGCGGAGGGAAGTTCCTGGAGCTCATGTGGCAGAAGGGCTTCTCGAAGCCTCCGGGCGGACACTCGCACCTGAAGCCGCCCACCAGGAGATTGAGACACGTCCCGCCGTTCTTGCACACGCCCTCGGCGCAGCGGCCGGAACGCGACGAGATCTCGCATCGGTCACCTGCCGGACAGACGGAAAGAGTTCATCAGTTCAGTTTGAACACAGAGACACGTTTTAATGCTCAAATGTTGCTCTTTTACATCTCATTTCTTAGAGATCTCACTTATGTCTCATTGAAGTATCAACTTGGTCTCAGATGTTTCTCTGAAAACAGGCCTAAATGAATCACTAGTCATCACCAGTAAGAGCAGAGAGATTATTTGGTGAGAAATGTCTAAGCTCAGATTGAGATCACTGACTTTGAGACTTTGGGAGTAAATCTGAGCACGGTTTGAGACGTTGAGATTTCTTCTAGAACTCCGGAGGAGACACGTGTCAGATTAATGAGCTCTTTTAAACGCTATTAAAGAGGTTTCGGTATCACTGTTTTGAACATATTAATTTAGCCTTTTTCTCAGGAGAAATATCTCCATAAGATGCTTCAGCCAGATTCTCAGTTTGATCTCCATTTCATCCAATTACTTTTAAAGTACTGAAGTATTAAAGAGATTTCACTTGTGATTTTTCTTTCTCATGAATGGAGGTTAAAACACAGAGATGTAGAGTGAAGACGAAGGAAGATGAACGTGAGGAAGACTGTGTGTGTGTGTGTGTGTGTGTGTGTGTGTTGCGAAGACAAAGGCGACACTGTTCGACACACAAAAGACGATTNATTTTTCTTTCTCATGAATGGAGGTTAAAACACAGAGATGTAGAGTGAAGACGAAGGAAGATGAACGTGAGGAAGACTGTGTGTGTGTGTGTGTGTGTTGCGAAGACAAAGGCGACACTGTTCGACACACAAAAGACGATTCGTCACGCTCATCATAACGGAAACATTTGTGTGCGTGCCAGTCGCTCCATCTTCCTGTTTACACACACACACACACACACTTATTGGTCGGGTTTACGGCCGGTTCGGCGCGTGATGAAATATTGATGCGGTGTGTGTTGGATTCTCTCTGAAGGTCTTTGATGGGAAACGAGGTCAGAGCTTTAAATACGGGATCCACATCAAAGAGCTCATCCATATTCATACACACACTCGACGCCATCCTCCGAGAAGTTCAGCGTGAACCTGACAAAACCTCAAGCAACCCGCAACCGCAGTCGTTCAGGGTCAGCCTCGTTAAACCCTCGTTAACAGCCATTATCAAGTGACTAATGACCTGACGCTCATGTTTAAGCTCCTTGTTCAATTACGAGCTCAATGACGGGAAACCGCCGTCTGTCAAACGACAGCATATCTCTGGAAAAGTAGTAGAAATGGTTGGCATAAGAAAGCTGACTTACTGAACTGATATTTAAACTAATTCTTATTCCTCTGAGACTAAAATATCCAACTTTATCCAACTCCTCCTAGAGCTTTAGCTCCACAACTCCAAACTCAGCCCAGATCTTCAGATCTATATGTCTACATTAGCCAAGCCTAGCTACAAGAATCATGCTAGCAACATGCTAGTAACTTCTTAATCATGCTAGCAGTAACATGCTAGCAACATGTTAGTAACTTGCTAATCATGTTAAAAACATGCTAACAACATGCTTATTGTTTCTAATTTATAATCTATCACTAGCCTAGTCTCATGCTAGAATCATGCTAGCATGTAAGCACTATCATGCTAGTAAATTGCTAAACATGCTAGAAACATGCTAAAAACATGTTAATCATGTTAACAACATGTTAGTAACTTGCTTATCATGCTAAAACAAGCTAACAACATGCTAATCCTGCTGGAAACATGTTAGTAACTTGCTAATCATGCTATAAACATACCAGCAACATGCTAACAACATGCTAATCATTTCTAATTTCTAACCTATCACTATCTACGCCTAGCAAATAGAATCATGCTAGCACTAACGTGATAGCAACATTCTAATAAATTGCTAATCATGCTAGAGACATGCTAACAACATGTTAATCATTTTAACAACATGCTAGTGACTTGCTAATCATGTTAAAACATGCTAATCATGCTAGAAACATGCTAACAACATGCTAATCATTTCTAATTTCTAACCTATCACTATCTACGCCTAGCAAATAGAATCATGCTAGCACTAACATGATAGCAACATTCTAATAAATTGCTAATCATGCTAGAGACATGCTAACAACATGTTAATCATGTTAACAACATGCTAGTGACTTGCTAATCATGTTAAAACATGCTAATCATGCTAGAAACATGCTAGCAACATGCTAATAACTTGCTAATCATGCCAGAAACATGCCAGCAACACGCTAGTAACATGCTAACCATGCTAGAAACATGCTAACAACATGCTAATCATGTTAAAACATGCTAACAACATGGTAGTAACCTGCTAACCATGTTAGAAACATAGTAGCAAAATGCTAGTAACTTGCAAATTATGTCAGCAACATGCTAATAACTTGCTAGTTATGCTAGAAACATGCTAATAACATGTAAATCAGGCTAGAAACATGTTAGCAACATGTTAATCATACTAGAAACATGTTAGTAACTTGCTAATCATGCTAGAAACATGCTAACAACATGCTACTGTATTGCCTTCAAAACATTCAAGGTTAAGCTTTAAAACTACTTTAAACTTCAATCTATTTCAGACTGAAAACTGTCACACTTTTTAAAACTATCTGGCCAGGCTTTCTCAAGCCAACTTTTTTTATCTAGTTATTATTCAGGTTGCATTAAACTTTGTAAATACTACAACCAAATAAAATATAAAACTGAATTAAAACACATGTGGACTTATCTTAACCACATGTTCATACTTGCACTGGATGCACAGTTGAGCAATGATTCAAATGAATCATTAACTGTTCATACAAAATTACTGACTATAATGAATCTTGAGTATGTGTGACTGATAAAACTAGAATCAGCTTATCTGATTCACTAAATGAATCGTGCGATTCTATGTGATTAATAAAACTGGAATTGTTCACATTAAGACCAGGAACGTGTTAAGAGACAACACTGATTCATTTTGACTAAATGTTCATTACAAAGCGATGAGTGATGATTCAAATGAATCACTTTGAACTGTTCACTTGAAGTGATTCACTACAATGGATCATTTTGAATGAGAAGTGTGATTATTATCTCACTCACTCACTGTGGCCACAATAGATCGCTACTTACAGCATAAAACGCATTATCGCTGCTAAAGAGACATGATTGTGATTCACGAGCTGAACGAACAGCAGAAGTTCATCGTCACATCAGTTCAGTGTGTTCAGCGTCTGCTGAGATCACATCAATTATTAACACGGCTTTTACTCCGTCTCTCTCTCTCTAGCAGCCGTATGAATGATTCATCTTATCAAAATGAACAGATCTCATGAGAGATGAGATGAGATGAGTCCAACACGCTGCTCACAAACATGTTAAATAACACTCATGTTCAACACACACACACACACTCAGAGGAGGAGCAGCTGGCAGGACAGCAGGAGCCAGAAACAGACAGAAGCAGAGAGAAAGACAGTTCATATGCTTTTAATACACTCCAGTCCTCCAAACACATACTGAATCTCCCACACACCTGCACACCTACACAACACTCTTATGTGAAGCGCC
>JAHKKF010536519.1:0-10896 GCA_019740295.1 Labeo calbasu | reverse complement strand
CACACACACACACACACACACACACACACAGCAGATCTTATGTAATGATAACATGTGGGCTGGGACACACATCATGTTTGAAGAGCTGTACAACACACTTCATCTATTATATTACATTCAGAGCGAATCTCAGGAGCTGATGACTTTTGACGATTCGACGATTGCCGGAAGACAAACGTGTTCTTTCACTACGCCACAAATCACACCTCCATCAGATCAGAGATGATTAAAATCACACAAGTGATTTCTGTAATTACGTCTCTGACAGGAGAGCATTTCAGAGCACACGGATGCTCACGTCATTTACACTTACATTTATTCAAGTCGCAGACGCTTTTACCCACAGCGACTCGCAAACGAGGAACATCACAAATCATTCATCACAGGAGCTTACAATATTTGCAGTGCTCATCTCCACTCATCACATCTTCTCTCACCTCACCGCATAACATCTCATCACATCTCATTTGATTTTTTTTTAATCTCTAAATGTGTCTAATTACCTGATAATATCATCACATCTCGTCTCTGGTCATCTCACTTCATCCCTGATCATAACATCTAAAATATCACAACTTCCACTTTAGTACCTCTTACCATATCACATCCCGTTTCTGATTATCACAAATCATTTCCAAAAATCACACCTAATGTCTTAAATCATTGTCTCATCTCACTTCATCTCTGATCATAACATCTCATCTGATTATCACATCTCATCTCAGTTCATAACATTTCATAACAAGGGTGAGGTTTGATTTTAGCATTGGTGGGTCATAAGAACAGACAACAGAGATTTATTTACATTATTTACAAAATTATTGCTATTTACTGTCATTTTGAAAGTAAGTTTTCCTTCTGTTTTAAAGATGTTTACTTTAGATTGTTCGACTACTCAAAAGAGAATATAGGAAAATAGAACCCAACTAATTAGTGTTTCCTGTTCCTGTCTAATTTTCACATACATAAACAAACATCTGGCTCTAAACCTCTTTTCTTTTTTCTGAGTTGATCTAGACAAGAACATGAAAACTACACAAAATTCTGTTCGTCCTAAAGCAGTCAGAACTGCATCTGTGTATTCATACTATAGATGTGTTCTCTTAGTCGAAGAAAAAAAAACATTTACATGTTTACTATAGTTAAACCATGGTAACCACAAATTAACCATGATTTTGGTACATTATCCATTGTTGAACCTTGGTATTTGTAGTAAAACTGGTTATACAAAAAACAAAAAAAATCCACACTTTTACTATAATAAAACCATGATTACTTTCCCTAAGGGATTTGTGTATTCATTATTTTTCCCTTTTTTTAAATAACTATACTGCCTTAATTGTTTGATGTTTTGTACTGTTTTACAAAAAAAAAAAAAAAGAAAAAAAGGTTCGCAATATGCGTTTTGAAGTCCCGATCTGAATAAAAATATTCACAAACCCGCTCCGAAGATTCGAACTAAATCAAATGATTCGCGATCCGCGCTCCGAAATTCCGATCTGAATCTAAAGATTCGCGAACACCGAACTCTGAAGTTCAGATCTAAATCAAATGATTCACAAACCATAATTTCAGATCGGGACTTGGTTCGGGAGCGTGGATCGCGAATCATTCTATTCGCTAAATGATTCACGAACCCGCTCCAAAGATTCGAACTAAATCAAATGATTCGCGAACCCGCTCCCATGGTCCGATCTGAATCCAAAGATTCACGAACCCGCTCCAGAGATTCGAAATAAATCAATTGATGCGCAAACCAGCTCTGATCGTCCCGATCTGAATCAAAAGATTCGCGAACACGCGCTGAAATTCCGATCTAAATCAAATGATTAGCGAACTATCATTTCAGATCGGGGCACTGAGACCGGATCGCGAATCATTCAATTCGCGAAATGCTTCGACCTTCCGATCTGATTCAAAACATTCAAGAACCCGCTCCGAAGATCCGAATCAAATGACGATACGCGCTTTGAAGTCGGATCAAATGATTCATTATACAATTGGAGCGCTTCGAAACTGTGAATCATTTTGCGACGCAACTGATTCAGAGTTTCGGAAAGCTTTGTTTCACCTATCATTTTTCAAATAATAATAAAGGATGTTGAAATTTGAAAATTAAAGGCTCTTTTGGTCTGTTTTTTGCTAGTGAATCGCTTGAACTGAATGACTGAAGTCACGAGTTTGAATCAATCGGAGCGGTTCGAGCGCAAACGACTCACACAATTGATTCGGTTTGTCTGTTCTTCCGCTTTTCGCGTCTTCCGCCATGTTTACACGACACTGTCAGTACTACTACTGACTTAGCTCGCTAGTTTTATGACATTGACTGAAATACGGGAAACAAGTATGATGTTTACAAATAAAATATGCATATTTCCACTCCGAAGATAACATCCAACGCACATCTACTCCATATTAAGTGAGTTAACTGGTTTACTGCTAACTAGTGAAACTCCATTAAATTACGAGCTGCAGCTCAAAATACATGTTAGATGTAAACATTGTGCATTACGATGGAGTTTGTAGCTTAATTCACTATATTTGAAATATAAAATATGCTGCAGTTCAGCTGCTGACAGTGTGAGTGTTAAAGTTATCAGTATATATTGTAATAAATATATGAGAAATGATTGTATGTGATTGTATTAGTCTATATAAAAATATAAGTTCGTATGTTTTGACAGTGCACATTTTCAAGTGTATTTCTTTACATTCTCAGGTAATATCCCTGTTCATAACAGCTCATCTCACACTGTCACATTTCTCATCTCATCTGATAATCTCACGCTCACGTCATCTCTTGTCATCTATTATTCTCTGTGTTTAAGGAGCGTTTTGACTGGCACGATCTCTCAAACGGGTCGTGACTGAACTCAGTTCTGAGAGAAACTGTAACGTCTGAATATGTGACTGGAATCTAAAGCCACTTCTCTTCATAACGTTCTGAGCACCAGAGCAATCAAAACACACCTGCAGGGGTTTCTCATGCAGAGACGGAGGTCACGACCTCCACAAGCGCATCTAAAAATACTTCCTCATAAACTTTTCATCGCTCTCTTATGAGAATAACATGAATATTTCATCAGCGTGAGTTTAATCAGAATACGAGGGAGGTGTGCCGAGGCTCCGCCCCTTCTCACCTGTGTAGTCGTGGAGACACTCGCAGGTGAATCCGCCCTCGTGGCTGCGGCAGACGCCGTGAGCGCCGCAGGGTTTGGAGTAGCACAGGTCGATCTCCGTCTCGCAGTAGTCGCCCGTGAAGCCCAGCGGACAGCGGCAGCGCAGCCCCGCGATGGGGTGGATGGGCCGGAACAGGATGGTGTCGGACGCCACGAACGGCGCCAGGCTGTCGAACTTCAGCACGGACACGCACTTCATGTAGTTCTCGCACGGCTCGCGCAGGCAGATGTTGTCGTCGAACGGGAGCACCTCCTGCGAGGAGATCTGCGCCAGCAGGCTGCGGTTCAAGTACAGGCGCTCCTGCAGCTCCTCCGACCCCAAGAACTCCACCTCGCCTCCGCTGCTGCGACCCAGACGGGCCGGACTGACCCCGCGACCCCGCGAGCCCTCGCCCGGCACGGCCACCGACAAGCTGACGTTCAGGATGCCGGCGTTGACGTCCGTGTCGTCCTGGATGTTGAAGACCACCACGTCCTCGCGGGACGCGGAGAGGACGCGGGCCACGCCCTCCAGGAACTGAGCCAATAGGAGCGAGAGGAAGCGCTCCTGCGACGTGTTGGCCAATCGCAGCGTGATGCTGTTGGAGAGCATCTCGTCCGTGATGATGGTGACCTGCAGCAGACACTGAGCCGACACCGAGTGAACGCCATCTACAGGAACACAGAAACAACTTATTTCAATTCAGAGAGCTCACTTACAAGTAAACGGTTCATTGTGATTGTTCACTTAAATGAATCGTTTCAGCTGGATGGTTCACTTAAGTGAGTCAGTTCTTTCACATGTTTCACTTAAATAGACCAATTCATTTCAGTGGTTCACTTTAATGAATTGGCTCTTTTGTATGATTTACCAAAATGAATTGGTTAATTGCATGGTTCACTTTAATAAGTTTAAATGAGTGAATCGTCCAAATGAATGGTTTCTACTAAGTGAACTTACGAGTCACAATTCAGTTCACTTAATTGAATCAGTTCTTTTGAATGTTTCACTTGAAAGAATTGGTTCTTTTGGACAGTTCACTTATGTGAATCAGTTCTTTTGCATGATTCACTTAAATCATCTCATTTGAATTGGTTATTTTGGATAGTTCATTTATGTGAATCAGTTCATTTAGATATATTCACTTAAATGAATTGACTCATTTGGATGATTTACCAATATGAACTGTTCAATTGCATGGTTCACTTAAATAATTTTGAGTGAATCATCCAAATGAATGGATTTATATGACTCCATTCATTGACCAAAAAATGAATGGGTTCTATCAAGTGAACTTACAATTAATCGGTTCATTGTGATTGTTCATTTACATGAATCTGTTCAGTTGGATGGTAAATTAGTAAATCAGTTTTTTTATATGTTTCTCTTAAATAAATAATTTAATTTGAATGGTTCACTTAAGTGGCTCAGTTCACTTAAATAAATCGGTCCTTTCAGTTAGTTCATTTACATGGTTCACTTAAATGACTTGGCTCATCTGGATGATTTACCAATATGAATTGTTAAATTGCATGGCTCAGTTAAATAATTTTGAGAGAATCGTCCAACTGAATGGGTTCTATTAAGTGAACTTACAATTCACTTAAGTCAATGACTGTTGTGATTGTGATGAATCGGTTCAGTTGAAAGGTTCACTTAAGTGAATCAGTTCTTTCTCTCTTAAGTGAATCAAATGTTTCACTTAAATCAATTAATTTAAATGGTTCACTTCAATGAATTGGCTCATTTGGATGATTTACCAAACTGCATGTTTTACTGAAATAAGTTTAAGTGAATCTTCAAAAAGATATTAAGACATACAATTCACTTACAATTAATCGGTTTGTTGTGATTGTTCACTTAATAGAATCGGTTCAGTTGGGTTGTTCACTTACGTTAATAAGTTCTTTTGCATGTTTCACTTAAATCAATTAATTTGAATGTTTCACTTGAAAAAAAATTGGCTCTTTCAGACAGTTCACTCATGTGAATCAATTCATTTAGATGGTTCGCTTAAATGAATTGGCTCATTTGGATGATTTACCAAAATGAATTGTTCAACTGCATAGTTAACTTAAATAAGTTTACTGGAGTGAATCTTCCAAATGAATCGGTTCTATTAAGTGAACTTACAGTTCACTTACAATTAATTGGTTCATTGTGATTGTTCACTTAAATGAACCGGGTCAGCTGGATTGTTCACTTAAGTGAACCCGTTCTTTCACGTTTCACTTAAGTCGTTTAATTTGACTCATTCATATGGTTCGTTTGGATCATTCACTTATGTGAATCAGTTCATTTAGATGAACTTAAATGAATTTGCTCATTTGGATGATTTACCAAAATGAACTGTTCAACTGCATAGTTAACTAAAATAAGTTTATTTCAGTGAATCTTCCAAAGAAATTGATTTATATAAGTGAATCGCCCAAACAAATGGGTGCGATTAACTTAAAATTCAATTACCTGAATGATTTTTGTGATTGTTCACTTAAATGAATCAGTTCAATTGTTCGTTCACTTGAGTAAATCAGTTCTTTCACATGTTTCATTTAAATAATCATTTAATTTGAACGGTTCACTTAAATAAATTGGTTGTTTCGAATCATTCACTTATGTGAATCAGTACATTCAGATGGTTCACATAAATGAATTGGCTCATTAGGATAATTTTCCAAAATGAATTGCTCAACATGGTTCACTTAAATAAGTTTGAGTAAATCTTCCAAATAAATGGATTTACATGACTCATTTGTCCAAATGAATAGGTTCTTTTAAGTGAACCATTCCAATGTACGGATTCATTTAAAACAAACCATCTAAATGAAATGATCATTTGCTGATTCTGTTGAACAGTCCAACTAAACTGATTTGTATATTGAATTATGAACTGATTTGAAAGCATTAATTTGGTAGAACCATCCAAATGAAAGGATTCATTAAACTGAACTGTTCAAATGAACCAATTCATTTAAGTGAACCATCCAAATAAATAGAGCAATTTGGATTATTCAGTTTAAAAAATCCCTTCATTTTTATGGTTCACGTAAATGAATCTGTTCATTCGGATGATTCACTTCAACAAGTTCATTTGGACAAAATGATTTACTGATTCAGTCATTTGTGTTGTTAGCTACGTTTTGACTGATCTTTAACTCATTTGAATCTTGTAGTTTGCCTAAGCTCAGTTTCACAGTAACTTCCCATCACAGGTTTGGCTCTAACGAGCGCCGTTTTTTCTTCAGCACAATCTAGCAGTGATCGCTAATTGACCGAACACTCATCCGATCCACCAGGATGCAAATAAACGGCATTAATCCGCCGCTCCGAGCCGCCTGCCAATAAACATCTGATCCGGGTCCAGGACAGCAGTCCAAACACAGAGAAAGGAATGCTGGGAACCGTGCAGCGCGAGCGCGGAGACGTTTACAACACAAACGACACAGAACACACTGAATCGAATCAGACGCACACACACACTACACTAACCAACACAAACAAACACGTTCATTAGACACTGATTAGACTGATTAATGCAACTACACAAAGCTGAACCGTCACTCATAACAAGAACCAGTCAGAGACACAAAACGCATTCAGACTGCGCTGAACTCACGCTAACTAGTGCCAGACTTAACTAGCAGCTCATAAAATACACATTAATGAATGTGAACTCAAATAATATGACAATGTTTCAGGTCATCAAGATACGACTAGAGACTCGAGATGTTTTTTAGGCTGTTAATTGTTCAGTTTTAATAAAACAAACCCAGACGACAGACTCCTGACATGCTCGTCATGCTAATAACAGCCTGTCAGAATCAGCACTGAACAATCACAGTCACATCAGCAGACGCGCGCCTCCAATGCAGCGCCGTACTGAAACAAAGCAACAGTTCATTTCTGAAAACACTGAGCTCCAACCAACAGATCAAGATAATAAATGAGCTTCATTTTTAGCACACGTGCAGCCGCACGATAATTGAGATTCACTGAGACATGCAGGTTTTACAGCTAATACAAAAAGCGGAGAAATGAGGCCAACAGAGCCGACTTGAACCTACATACAAGCGTCAATCCACAAAACCGGTACCATTTGGACTTACACATTTTTAGATTTTTCACCTAATGACATAATGACATATTTAACTTCTAGAAAAACATAACATCAAATTCCTATTATTCATGGTCATTATTTTAAGATTATGGGCACTATTAGTCTTCAACCCTGTTACGGACACTATGGGAGCTCTCCGAATAGGATTATAAAATGTATTTGTAATAAATTCAACATTTTCCTATTAATCAGACGTCCCTTACACTAATTCAGTATTTGAAAAATAAAAGTAACATAAAATCACACACTTTTGCTATACTGAAGTCTAAAATGGAACTTTTTGTGACAGCAACCTCAGCATTTTTGATCAAAGAAGTGGCTTAACTTCAGAACTTATTGCTCTGATTGCTCTGAACATTTCAGACTGAGTTCAACAAACATTAAATTACTTTTTCATAAACTTAAAAAACAATAAAAACGTAGGTGTGACGGGGTTGAGACTAGGGTAACGGGGTTGAAGAGACAAATACTTTTTAACATATAAATAGTTGTTTTTTACAGCTTGGACATGGACATTACTAGTTAAATGACTGGATAACTTCATCTCACAACCCCGTTATGATCAAATGAGTAACGGGGTTGAGTGTGACGGGGTTGTGATTTTTTGCTCTAAATAGCCACTGCTGTAAATGTAGTGAATAACAGGAGAGCACATGACATGCATGATATTAAGTAGTAATAGTTTTCTGTCTTTATTTGATGTAACGGGGTTGAGTCGTTAAGCTTGACAATCACAATATCACAATATTAATAAGTTATAGTTATAAAAGAAGGTGATAACTTGTCTGTGTCTGCTCACAATGTTGTTCAGAAGACTTAAATGATGTCACTTCCTGCTAATGATGTCACATAAGGATCAGGTCATTATTTTTATGAATGATTTGTGCAACGGGGTTGAGGGATTACTGAGGTACGGAAGCAAATAATATGATTTTAATGAATAATCATGAGTTTACTTAGAAAAAAAAACATTACCAGCAAAAGAGCACAGATGGATGTTTATGGCTAAATGGCAAAATGTATGTTTTCTAATTTGATCATTCATATCCCAAGTACACTTTCATAGAAGGCCATGAGGGACATGACAAAATAGGTGGTGTCAATGGAAACACACAAGATACTTTCTAATATAAAGATGTATGTTATGTTTTTAGACCTTATTAAAGGAGACATTTCAATTAATACAAAAAGCTTTAAAAATAGATTTTGGTGACCCAATAGGTAAAATACACTTAAAAAGGTCAGAGGGACTCAAATCGTACCCGTTTCATGGAATGACTCACAAACACGCAAGAAACACGAACATCTGACACACTGTAGCTTTGACTTTAAACTGCGATCATTTGACGTGCTCACTCTTAATGAACTAACTCCTAATGACTAATTAGACGAACCGCCCACCGTTTGATTGACAGGTGAAGCGACCAATCAGATCGGACGTGAGCGCAGTGACAAGTTCATCATGACATCAGTCTGAACCCGTTTGTGTTTCACTCTCACGTTCTTTCAGCTCAATAGAAACGCGAGATGCACAATCTCCTCGAGCGCCAGGTGAAACCTGAGGAGAAACTGCTGGACGCTCCCACAATGCACCGCAGCAGCTGAACACTGTAATCAAGCCGTCAAGAGGCTGATCACAGCAGTGAGTGTGTGTTGCTCTGATTGCAGGATGTGACCAGCACACACACAGATATCAGATTGATATTCACCATCATCATCTCATGAAAAGCTCCCAGAATTCCTCTGGATCTGCAGCGTGCGAGTGTTCAAAGAGAATGGCGGATGAGTGGAGGTCGATCTGTGACCTACATATGAGGATGAGTGTGCCGCTCTTCATCACTTTTGTTCTCCGTCACATTTGTGTCTGTTTCCCACTGTTTTCAGTTTACAATGCCTTTCTCAAGTATTTGCGACAATATGTACGTAGGATATTTACAATATAAAAAAACACACGACAGACAGGTTGCTAAGGTGTTCTAGGTGGTTGCTATGCAGTTACTAGGGCGTTCAGAATGGTTGGTGGGACGTTGCAGAGGACAGAAAGAACAACAGATAAAAACAGATATAGATGTTAGATGTTATGATGTTACTCGTGTTATCAGACACATTTTCACTCTATTAGCATCTATAATTAACTCTAAGTATCTAAAAGCACTAATCACACTCATCCTGTTGCTATGGTAACAATTTTCCAGGTCTCGAGTTGCCACGGCCCAATCAGAGGCTCTCAGACACGCCCACCTCCATTAAATCACCTGCATATTCATCAGTGTGTGCACTACAGCTATCTTGTGAGGGCTGCTTTGAGTTTTAGCACATCGGAGTGAGGACAGTTTTGTAAAGTGAGGACATTTTGGCCGGTTCTCACTTTTTGACACCCCTTTAAAGGCCTGCTTGAGTGTCAAGACTTGGTTTTAGGGATCAGGTTATAATTGGGTAAAGGTTAGGTTTGCAAGCGTGTGAGTGTGTGCGTGCAATAGTGAGTGTGTGTACAAGTAAGTGATTGTGAGTGTGTGATAGTGAGTTTGTGTGAGTGTGTGCAAGAGTGTACAATAGTATATACGTGTGTGTTCACGCAATGTGTGAGTCTGTATGCACTGTATGCAAATGTGTGTTTGTGTGTGAGATAGTGAGTATGTGTAAGTGAGCGATAGTGAGTTTGTGTGTGTGTGAGTGTACGTGCAAGTGAGTGTGAGCAAGAGTGACTGTGTGCTAGTGTGTGCGTGTGCATGCGATAGTGTGTGCATTCGAGCAAGTGTGTGAGTGCATGAGCGAGTTTGTGTGTGCACACAATAGTGATTTTGTGTTCACAGTAAGTTTGTGTATACAAGTGTGTGTGTGTGAGACATAGTGAGTGTTTGTGAGTGCATGATAGTGAGTTTGCATGTGTGTATGTGCAAGTAAGTGTGAGTTTGAGTATGTGTGCACGAGTGAGTGAGTGTGTGCATTCGAGCAAGAGTGTGTGAGTATATGAACGAGTTTATGTGTGTGCGTGCACTCAATAGTGGGTTTGTGTGTGTGTGTGTGTGTGTGTGTGTGTGTGTGTGTGTGTGTATATGTGTGTGTGCTTAAATGAGTGTGAGCAAGTGCGTGTGTAAGAGTGAGTGTGTGAGTGCATGAGAAATAGTGAGTTTGTGTGTATGTTTATGTGCAAGTGAGTGCGTCTGTACAAGAATGTGTGAGTGCATGAGCAACAGTTTACTTGTGTGTGTGCACGCAACGTGTGAGTTTGTCTGTGTGTGCACAGTATGCGAGTGTTTGTGTGTGAGATAGTGAGTATGTGTAAGTGCTAGTGTGTGCGTGTGCATGAAATAGTTTGTGCATTCGAGCAGGTGTGTGAGTGCATGAGCAAGTTTATGTGCGTGCGTGCACGCAATAGTGATTTTGTGTGTGCATAAGTGAGTATGAGCAAGTGTGTGTATGTGTAAGAGTGAGTGTATGCGTGCATGAGCGATAGTGAGTTAGTGTGTGTATGTGTGAGCGAGTGAGTGTGTTCACAAGTAACTGACTGTAAGTGTGTGATAGTGAGTTTTTTGTGAGTGTGTGCATGAGTGAGTGTGCGCATTTGTACAAGTGTGTGAGTGCATGGATGATAGTTTGTGAGTGTGTGTGTGTGTGTG
>JAHKKF010536518.1:1769-15566 GCA_019740295.1 Labeo calbasu | reverse complement strand
ATCTAAACATTCTTTAATTGTTTACTTTAGATGCAAATCAAAAAGTTTTGAAATATTGAACAAATGAAAGCATTAATTAATTAATTTTAATCATAAACCCACCAAGACATATCATTTTGTTTCATAAGAAATATCATGATTTAAGAATCATTATACATGTTGCACTGGAAAGAAAAACTGAACATGAACAACACTTTTTTGCAATGTGATTTCCATATTCTAGTTACATTTAAAGTAAAAAGTTTACATACACCTTGCAGAATCTGCCAAATGTTAATTATTTTAGCAAAATATGAGATCATGCAAAATGCATGTTATTTTATTTTATTTACTGACCTGGATTAGATCACATGAAAGTTCACATAGAAGACCTTTACATGAAGTCCACAAGAGAAAATAATAGTTGAATTTATAAAAATGACCCTGTTCAAAAGTTTACATACACTGATTCTTAATCCTGTGTTGTTACCTGAATGATCCACTGCTTTTTTTTTTTTTTGGTTTAGTGATAGTTGTTCATTCTTTGGTTTTTCAGCATTTTTTGTGTACTTGAACCCTTTCCAACCATGACTTTATGGTTGTGAGATCCATCTTTTCACACTGAGGACAACAGAGGGACTCGTATGCAACTATTACAGGTGGTTTAAATACTCACTGATGATCCAGAAGGAAAAACTATGCATTGAGAGCCAGGGGGTGAAAACTTTTGAACAGAATGAAGATGTGTACATTTTTATTATTTCGCCTAAATATCATATTTTTTTTCATGTAGTACTGCCTTTCAGAAGCTACAGAAGATACATAATAAAAATACAAAATAAGTTACATTTACCCTGATCTTCAAATTAAAAAAAAAAAAAGTTCACCCCCCGGCTCTTAATACATCGTGTTTCCTTCTGAAGCATCAGTGAGCGTTCTTCTGTAATAGTTGCATATGAGTCCCTCGGTTGTCCTCAGTGTGAAAAGATGGATCTCAAAATCATACAATCATTGTTGGAAAGAGTTCAAATACGCAAAAATGCTGAAAAACCAAAGAATTTGTGGGACCTGAAGAATTTTTCTGAAAAGCAGCAGGAAGTTTAACTGTTCAGGACAAACAAGGGACTCATAAACAACTATCACTAAAGAAAAAAAAAGAAAAAACAGCTGTGGATCATTCAGGTGACAACACAGTAGAATCAGTGTATGTAAACTTTTGAACGGGGTCTTTTGTATATATTCAACTATTATTTTTTCTTGTGGAATATATGTAAAAGTCTTTTATGTGACATTATCTTATTCAGGTCAGTGCTAAATAAAAAAAAAAACTGCATTTTGTATGATCCCTCTTTTTTGCTAAAATAATTAATATTTTGCAGATTCTGCAAGGTATATGTAGACTTTTGACTTCAACTATACTAGGCTATTAAGCTATTTTTATGTAAAATGAATTAAAAAGTAATGGAGATCGGTTAGAAGTTGTTACTGTCCAACTGTCCAAGTATTACTAATACATGACTCACTGTGGTTTTCTTAAGACATTGACATTCAGAGAATATACTGACCTTCAGTTGCCTTCAATTTATTTTCCAAAATTTCTCTTTGGTCAGATCTACTATCATGAACTCTTGTGTATAATACATATTTACTTAATTATGACTGTATTATTTTTGGTGCCAATGAGACATTTAACATATTAAGCATATCAACATATCCCATATAATTTTTTTTCTCTTAATATGTGCATCTGTTACACAGACTTGATCAGATAATAAAGTATTTTTGAGACATGCATATCAGTTATGTGCAAACACATCCCATAAAGAATTTCTGAGACATCGGACATGTTTCACAGTAAAAATTTTTATTGCTACTTGGCTGAAAAGTTAATTAAAAATACAGCTTTCTGCTCAAAACTAAGCATAGCAGCATCTGAAATGAAACGATGAGCCAGCACCCACTCTAAAAAGTACAGTCCTAGCTGACAGACAGCAAAAGTGCTCGCGTTTAGTCCTTTTACTAAATCAGTAAAACAACTCAAATGATCTCCTAAACTAAAAACAATTCAATAATTTAACACAATGAAAATATTCAGCAGTTTACTGCATGCTAAATTAGAAACTTAAAAATAGAATATACATTATGCTTCAGATATTAAAACAATTTCTTATAAACAGAAAAGTTAATATTTTATACAAATAATCACATGATAATATATTCTTTATATATATATTTTATATATATATATTTATATTTATATTCATTTATATAGGGCATGCTTCTCACATTAAATACATGAATAATTAGTCTCTTCAAAGATAGTACCTTGATGGGTGGCGGTTTACCATAGAACCATTAAATCCGAGATTCTGCACTGGAGGACCTATAAATTTGCATGAAACAATGAAGTACAAAAATAAACCTCAGCTTCTTGGCATTGAGAGGAAATATTAAAGCATCTCTTAAAAACAAAATGTACAGAAATGATGACAAAGATCAAGCTTTGGTCACATGTCAACAACAGGTACTTCATCTCAATCCACGTCTGTCCAGAACGAACCGTGATTATGTGCAAAAATGTCAATGGATACGCCGGATAAAGATGCGTTTTTGCATTCGAAAGCGAGTTTCATCACTGTCAGGGTAAAACCGCATTCACACGCTTCATACGCTAACAGCCACTCTCACGCTGCGCAGATTTACAGAGACATTTACGACAAATGCCTTCCTTGTTTAAAAAAAATTCAGTCAAAAAAAAGGATGAAGTACATTTCTGATAACCTCACTGGTCGTTAAAGGTGATGTGTGTCACTTCTGCACACTGGCGCTGTTAAATGAAAGTGCAGAAGTGATTAGCTTTCAGTCAAGCTTCTTGAACACTTCCCTCATCTGTCATTGGACAGACAAACGGTTAGCCCCGCCCCCAAGCTTACGCCATTGATTCAGACTGGTTGCCATGTTAAGCAAAAGCACACGGATGTTTTGATGAATTCAGAATGTTTACTTTTTTCTTTTTTTTTTTTTTTTTTAAATGAACCTATGAATGGCTTGCTTGTAGTTGAGCTGGGAGAAGAGGAAGTGTTTTACCAAAAAAAAAGGCACACAACACCTTTAACTTAACTCAAATTGCTTGTCATTGTGTGATATCATGTTTCATCCTCTTAAAGGGAAATCTAAATCACTTTTGTGTTGTAAAACTTCTCTGTAGTTGTGCATAAGTGTTCACACAAAGCCAGTTATAAAATTTAGAGAACGTTACAGAGAATTCAGTTATGTGCAGAACATGTAAAAAAGGAAGCTCTGCCTAACTTTTACCTGTTTTTAATAACTGGTGTTCAGTCTGAAACTAAACTTGATCAAGAACATTTTCTAGTGCAATGCCCAAACTAAGACACCACTAACACAATGGCAAACAAAAATCAACCTAATCATATCATTATAAAAAAATTCATAAATATACAGTAACACTTAAAGCCTTTAAATAAAATGCATTGTAAATGTAGTTTTTAATGGATTAATTATGCCTTGCGATGCACCTTATAATGTATTATATGAGCTTAAAAGTAATTGTTATAATAAATTATATTATTTATCTATTCATTGTTACACATTTAGAAGTACAATGCATTAAAACAAATGAAAAACAAACTCTGGTTATAATTATTTATGAAAAGTTATAATGCATAACGGCGTACATTGAGAATACTTTATAATGCATTATGCATACAGGCTTTAAGTGTTACCAAAAATATTAGACCCCCCAAAATGTCCTATAATGTTAAACAATTATTTTAAAAAATCTAATATTTAATGTGATTGTGCTTTATGTTCTTCCTGTAAGCATAGAATTAAAATGACAGTCCACCCAAAAATTACATAGAAGTTAACTACATGTGAAACATAGAAGATATTTTGAGGAAAGTTTTTTTTTCCATAGTTTGGTCATCAACATTCTTCAAAATATGTTCTTTTGTGTTTGCAGTAAGCAGGTTTGAAACAACATGAGGATACATGTTGATTTTTGGGTCTACTGTTGCTTTAAGAATCACCTCTGCTGTACCATTAACGAATGAATGTAAACCTGATGGCTATTTGAATAATACACTAAGGAAAATTGCATTTGGCCAACATTTTCAGTTTCACCGTGTTTTGGCCAGGAGAGCACAGAGCACAAATGTTTAAGGGATCTAAAATGCAACCTTTGTCTACGTGGCAAAGCAACTAGTATAGTTGCCTAGACTGAAAGAACAAAACAAAAAAACAGACACTATTTCCACAACAGAGCACTGCACTCGACACTCACGGACATACACAAATGTATGGATTCTTCCTAGTCCCGTTCTTAATTTTTCAGATTAATATTGATCTAATTATACATGTATGGTGTTGCATATATCATTTGTAAGTATGATGCAGATATGCATCATGTTGTAGATCTATAGAAGGTGCTTTCGAAATGTTCAAAATATTACTTTCCATTTATGTTTCCTTTCAACATTAAACCACGGGGAGGGATGAAACACTTCTACAGCTAACAACAGACTTAAGACTACATCTTGCAAACAAAGCAAGCCATCAAATGCTCTGAATCAGGACGTTGTGCCTCCATAACCACATCTCTCCTCAAACCAAACATAAGAAACTACATTTTTAGGGGTTTTAAAAGAAATAAACCTAAAAGAGGCCACAAATCAAAGCCTAATGATTTTATATGCATTTCAACGAGCTAAAATGCAATTCTTAAATATGTCTATGTATATAGATTCTCTGAGCTATGTACAAAGTGCTTATACAGTGTAAAACCCTTTTACTTTATAAGATTGTACAATACTACTTGATGCACTTATGCATACCGCTCTGAATGGTTTAGGGAATCTAGAGATCACTTTCTAGAAAATTGTACTTCACATTGTTGAGTGCAAAAAAGGGAACTGGAATATAAACACTAAAGAAAAGATTGAGGAAAACCTGCTTTAAGGCCATGATAGAAAAAAAAACTATGAGTCATGCAGGGCTGCTGCGTCCATGCCACTGGCTTCAGCTTTCAGTAGCACCCGAGGGACGACCGAAATACTCGAAATAACCTACCTTCCATTCAAGTAACACTACTACGTATCTTTTGGCACAAGAGCTACAGTTTCAGGTCTGTAGGCAATTATAATTAACACAAACATCTCTAATGCTTGAAGTTAATGGCAGTAAAAGTTGAATTCAAAACATTCCTGGATGCTAAATACGGGGATCCAGATTAGTTGCATGGCGGCTTTTTCTCCTACAAATAGCAAACGCAAATCTGTATGCAAGTTTGGCACAACGAACATTGCCATCTGACCAGGGAGAATATTAATTAAAAAAAGGAAAAGGACAAGGAAAACACTCTAAATGTCCTCTTATAAAGGATACAATTCACAAAATGAATCTTTTGAATCTTCAGATGAAATGGCTTAAACATAATATCTGAGCATACACACTTAAGATTTTTTGAAAACGTGCCAATTCTGAGACTTTCAGTTCAATTTCTAGATTTGAAGTGCATCAGTGTCAATGAGAACTTGCTTCCTTTGTAAAGACGACAAATGAACTGAATCTAATGAATTATGAGAGTACGCCTAATAAATAAGAATTTAATTTAATACAACTGATGCCTTATAATTCGCAAAAAAAAGTGGGCTTCAGATAACGTCACTAAATTGAATATCTAACAATTAACAATGGGCTTTGCACTTGATTGTCCCTAATAACCCCTAATTCTTTATTTTATTTATTATAGAAAAAATTAAAATGCAATAATGAGATAACTACTTCAAACCAGGGAAAACCCCTGAAAAAACAACATTGTTATTCCCAATAAACACCACTAGATGTCTCCTCAAACCATGAGCACAGTGTTTTACTGCACAGAATTCCCTGATACTGTGATTGTGGCAATGACAAACTCAAATGACCCAATGTAGTCTCTTTCCTCAGGTCCCCTGATTCAAATAAAAACAAAACTCTAACCAGCCTGTTTCCTTATACGTACCATGCACGGCTAAAATACAGCACACATACCCACACACACACTGCACAATACATTATATCATATGCCCGGTACCTCTCATACAAAAAACGAAATGTCGGCTGAACATTTTTTTCCTTGATAATGAGATAATATCCCAACCTCATTCAGATCAACAGCAAAACCGCACTATTACGAAGACCCAATGACATATTCGTAACCCAAGGCTAAATAGCACGGGCTCTGTCATGTAGTCATGGCACACTCGAAACTTCAAGTACTCTAAACAACCCGAAAGAGCTCAAGTTATGATTTCAGACAAGGTTGAGAGGTCTTTCTGCTCCCCATATGACCTTGGCCATAAAGGTCATAAAGGTGACGATGCTTCCACTGAGTATTGGATGTAGTTTTTGTCTCCATCTCATTCTGACCTCCACTAGACTGATTCCCTCTCCAGGGTTTGACTGTTAGGTTGGGTTCATTGTACTCTTCTATTGTGCAGAGGGTTCCAGAGACCCCCATGGCTTTGTGTGGGAGATCCCGTATGCATACGAGAGGAGATCAGGGAAGGTCTTTCTCAACATCCATGTTTTTTAATGAAATGGAGCGGGATGACCTTCAGAAATATTCCTCACAGACATCAAAAGTGCAGATTACCCACTAGTCGCCACTATGGGAAGGTAGGAGAACAACCAGAACAGTAAAGGCTCTCAGAACCTCAACCATCTTCAAGAGGCACTTTTCTCATCTTTTGGTCTCAGCTTAGCTGATAGTATCTTTCCTCCAGAAGGCAAATGTGATCATTGAAGCCTACTTAAGCCTGTGACCTTTGATATAAAGGGCGAATGTCAAAATGAACTCGCGCATGGTGACGTATGAGGTACTCCAGCTCCATGCTGTGGTTTTTGGTCAGAAATAGCCCATGTATTTCCATAAGACCTCAATCTTCAAGATTTCATCGGTCCTGACATTTTCACCCATTTCCGTCCTTCCGTACTTGACTCAGATGTGGCTACACCACCGCAGATCAGCCCAAGAATGCACATGCAGGGACCCACACGTGATGACGGCGCTAAATAAGAACTGGATTATCTCGAAGGCAGGAAGAGCGTGCTAGCCTCTTTGATGTGGCACTATGATGCGGAGATGCTCCAATGGTGCGGTCCTCTTGCACCAACTAGAGAGCTGTGTCGTAGACGTCCTGTTGCAGGATGGTGGTGGGGTGGAAACCGGGGATGGTGGACTGAGGATGGTCCCAGTTGGGGTCTCTTGCTGAGGGCGGTGTTGAAGGAGCCGGCGGCCCGGGAACCACTGGGCTCTGGCCTCTCAACTGCTCCCGCACATCCTGCTCTAGACTAGGTGGAATAATCAACTGGTCTTCCGGGTCTTGCTGGGCTGGTGCGGCGAAATATCCCGACTTCTTTTTTGGAGCCTCGAGCGCAACCTCAATGATATTGTGGCTATCCTCGGGAGCCACTACGGAGCCATTAGATAGCTTCTTCCCGAAGAGACTAGAGGTTGAAGGAGACTTCTTCAGATCTGATATTTCCCGGCCACATACAGCCAGCAGGCAGCCGTTGGTTGCAGAAACCACCACGCTGTTTTGCCTCCGCATTTTGCTGTTGGGATAATCCAAACCTCTCAAATCATGCCGGCCGTCCAAGTCCTTAGGACTTTCGGGTCGTCCGGAACGCAGCTGAAAAGCGCAACAATGGATGTCCACTTCGACCTCTAGCTTGCTCCCGTTTGAAATGACGCCTTCTAAAGGAGCCTCGTCATCGCTGTCAAGTCCATTGTCGGACTGGTTGCTAGAGAAGGTGGCGCTTGACGGTTGTCGCTGGAATAGTGCAGGGTGCGCCCCTGGCCCAAGGCTCGCCACTGGCCCTGTGTTGCACAAGGTAGCAGTGGGATGCAAACTACAGCGTCGCTCAGGACGAGCCGTTGGTCCCGAAGAGGGGTGCTCGTCCGAGGCTGTGGACCCAGCTTCGCTGCCCACTTCCGAAGCGGACATCTCGCTGTTGAACTCCGAGGCAATGCCACTGCTAGATGACGGCGTGGCTGGGTCACCAGGGGACACGGATATGGGTAAAGGTGTCGGGACAGGTGGTCCTCGTGCTTCTGTGTTCGAGAGAGGAGGCTCGCAAGTACAGCTGTCTTCTCCGATATGCAAAGCTACCACTACTGCTCCGACATTATCCCGGCACCCGTAGCTCTGTGCCAGCGTGCAGAGCTTTTTGGCAGCGGCGCGGGGGTCTCTGACAGCTAGCACAGTGCTCACTGCCTCCTGGTAGGAAACCTTCTGGAAGAGTGCTTTGTTTCCTAGGATCAGGAACTCATCCTGGGAACAGAGAGGCTCTGTGTGCACCCAGGGTTTGGGAAGCACCCAAGGAAACAGGTAGGAACAGCCAAGTAACCGTGAGCAGCATGTCACCCCACTCACCTTGTTATCCTACAGTACAAGAGTCAAATGATTAGAGACACATAAGCTGCTATTTCTCATTCATGACCAAATTTACAATAAACAGCATTGTGTATTAGCCGGTTAGCCTATATCAGGGTTCCTCAAATCTTGCCCTGGAGGGCCGATGCGCTGCAGAGTTTAGCTTCAACCTTGATCAAACCTACCTGTGATTTTCTAATGATCCTGAAGACACTGATTAGCATACTCAGGTGTGTTTGATTAGGGTTAGAGCTAAGTTCTGCAGGAAAGTGGATCTCGTGGGCCAGATTTGAGGATCCGTGGCCTATATAGACCTTAGTCAGGGAAGAGCCGTATTTAATTTTTGACAGGAAAGAACACGAGGCTAAGAAGTGAGGGATAGTAGTAAAGTGGATTGTAATGTTATTTAACAACATACCGACTGTTCAGCTGACAAAATGACTTTCCTAAAAACTCCAAAAAATAGTTTTGAAAGCTGTGAGTTGTGAAAATGATGTGATTGAAGACCTTTACACAGCACAAACTGCAAGTTTATCCCTTACAGCCTCCATTTCATCTGTTTCCAATTCAATATGGCATCTAACCTGACAAAGGTCTATATCAGGGGTGTCCAAACTCGGTCCTGGAGGACCACTGTCCTGCAGAGTTTAGCTCCAATTTGCCTCAACACACCTGCCTGGAAGTTTCTAGTATGTTTAGTAAGACCTTGATTAGCTGGTTCAGTTGTGTTTAATTGGGGTTGGAGCTAAACCAAAGCCACTAGAAGGCAAGCCTGCAACCATTAGCTGAAAAAGCGTAACGGCTAATGCTGACGCTTCCGGTCTGGCAGTATGTGGGAAAGGAGACCAGAGGCCGTTTTTAATGGATGTCAATGGAGGAGAGTCTTTACTACGTTGACTAAAAAGCTTTTTAGAGGAAATGGCTTATCATTTAATGAATCGACAGCCTATCTTCTAATCTTCAACATGTTTTTACGCTAAACAGTACTTTTGGATCTGTAGTTTACACCAAAAAATACTGTTTTAAAAGAGAGGTCACTGACTTTTTGCGACAAGTGGGATTCAGTTTACGGCACTTCTCATTTATTGCTATGGTATCCGTAAACGGCGACTGAGTGCTGTACAACTCTGACTAAAATTCAATGATGTCAAGGCTGTAATGTGATTGGTTATTAAGGCACACGTGATCCAAGTTAGCCGTTACGCTTTCTCCAATAGCAAGTAATACAGACCTACTCATCTCCCTATAGTAAGATGATCTCTGGCTAAACTTTGAAGGACAGTGGCCCTCCAGGAGCAGGATTGGACACTCCTGGTCTATGGTATGACCTGAGAATAAGTCAATACCTCAGTGATAATAGCTTTTGCCAGTTTGACACGCTCCATCTCCTCAGCGCTCTGTTCTAGGCTGAAAACTTTTGAGAGGGCAAGAGGTCGCCCATCTCGGCACAGTACAGCCTGGCAGGTGCCTACGTTGGCCACAGTGAGGCTAAAGTAGCGGCCAGGTTCGGAGGACTCGTGATGGATGTAACAGAGCAGAGCAGAGGCACCTAGCTTCTGGCCTGCCATGCCAAGTTTCCTGTAAAAATGCACAACAGCAATATTAGAAATGCATTCGTTATTCATATAACTAAGAATCTAAATCCAAAGCTCTGTCTGAACTATGGTGCATTCAAGTCATATTTAGAAGTTGAACAGCAAGTTGTAATCACGAGTGGGTTTTCTTTGCGCCTGAGTTTCAGAGTTGTGGGCGTCAGTGACAAAATGGATGCAATAATGGTTTTCTTTTTCAACAAAACTAGCTGTTTTAAGTTGCACTTATAAACTACAATAGTACTTTACAACTATTATAGAATATATAATGACTTTCAGCTTACAAAACCTTGTTTTACAAAAACGTTTGAACGCACCTGATGTTGTAATTATGATTCCCAAATCGTAAATATAAATTTTACATGAGGGCTTGAATGCACCATAGTTGCAATACACAACTGGTCATTTTTTAATGATATTGCACATTATAATATACTTAGCATGAAGATTATTTGGTGATAGTTTATTTCTAAAAATTAATTACTTAAAAAGTTAGAAATGTTATGAACTTTGAATCATATTCTCATATACAGCTGAAGTCAAAAGTTTACACACACTTTGCAGAATCTGCAAAATGTTATTTTACCAAAGTAAGAGGGATCATACAAAATGCATGTTATTTTTTATTTAGTACTGACCAGAATAAGATATTTCACATAAAACATATAGTCCACAAAACAAATTCAGGAAACATATAGTTTCACATATAGTCCACGAAACAAAATAATAGTTGAATTTATAAAAATGACCCCGTTCAAAAGTTTACATACACTTGATTCTTAATACTGTGTTGTTACCTGAATGATCCACAGCTGTGTTTTTTTTGTTTAGTGATAGTTGCTCATGAGTCCCTTGTTTGTCCTGAACAGTTAAACTGCCCGCTGTTCTTTAGAAAAATCCTTCAGGTCCCACAAATTCTTTGGTTTTTTTTAGCAATTTGTGTATCTGAACCCTTTCCAACAATGACTGTATGATTTTTCACATACCTTTTCACACTGAGGACAACTAAGGGATTCATATGCAACTGTTACAGAAGGTTTAAACACTCACTGATGCTCCAGAAGGAAAAATGATGCAACTTTTTGAATTTGAAGATTAGGGTAAATTTAAGTTATTTTGTCTTCTGGGAAACATGTATGTATCTTCTGTAGCCTCTGAAGGGCAGTACTAAATGAAAAAATATGATATTTAGGCAAAATAAGAAAAATGTACACATCTTCATTTTCCCTTCTGGAGCATCAGTGAGTGTTTGAACTTTCTGTAATAGCTGCATATGAACCCCTCAGTTGTCCTCAGTGTGAAAAGATGGATCTCAAAATCATACAGTCATTGTTGGAATACACAAAATACACAAAAATACACAAAAATGCTGAAAAACCAAAGAATTTGTGTGACCAAAAAGATTTTTCTACACAGCAGTCAGTTTAAGTGTTCAGAACAAACCCTCTTATTTTGGTAAAATAATTAACATTTAGCAGATTCTGCTAACTTTTGACTTTAACTGTATATTATACATTTAAATGTACATAAACTACTTTCTGCTGAGCATTACATAAGTAATGACAGACTGAATATACATATACATCCCACTCAATACATGCCTACTTGAAAAAATAATAAACGGATATGAAATTTAAATGACTTATGTGATAAGAAAGAGTACAAGAAACTAGAAAGTAGACCCATGTATAAAAATCGGTAGTTTAACAGCTATTATACAAAAATATTTACAGAATGAATGACTGAATCAAGTATTCCAGAGAGTGGCGTAATAAAGTGTGTGCAAAATTCATACTGTTGCCAATGATTGCACTAGCAAACTAAAGCATACATTATTTATGAAAATATAAAATAAAGCTTAAGCAAATTTGTGTATGTGCAAAACACACCTATGAGAGGTAAGGAAAGTGTTGCACATGTATACACTGTCCACACTGGAGTGCTGTATCTCCTCTGCCAATACATCTCCCATGGTGCACTGCAGTAACCTGGAAACTTCCTCATTACGGTCACCATCAAAAATCCCATAAGCAGCCTCCGGACTGTCCCCGAAGCGATCCACAGCCAGCACAGACACACACAACCTGAACCAAGGTAAAACAGAAAATTTCAATAGAACAAATGCTCTTCATGAAACCAACACCCAACCAAAATGTTACAATGTGTACAATATCACATTTCAAATACATTTCATTAAATGGTAATGGATATACCTATATAGGTACATACACAAACTCTCTCTCTGACAAACACACAAAAGTGGCCCCCCTCGGTGGATGAAGGGTACCGAGAGAGGATGCGATATTTGAGACGGACTGCTTTGAAAGTGTGGAGGTAATGCCCTTCGCAGGGGGAGCCAAGCACAGTGAGGTCACATTAAACATGTAGAAACAAGACGTTTAAGCCTATGGGATGCATTCTGCATTCAAACCAGCCCTCCTGCTGCGTCTTGCCCTTGGTATCTGCGAAATCTACTGTGAAACTCAATGCTACTATTATTCTGAGAATGCCAACTGTTTTTATGCCATCCAAGTATTTATTAGTTAGAGAATTAGTTGTCTTAGGGCCAAAAAGGCAAAACATCAGGAGGTTGGATTCACAAAAATCATAATTTCCTAACCCCTATGTCATTCAAGATGTTCTTGTCTGTCTTTCTACAGTCAGAAAGAAATTAAGGTTTTTGAGGAAAACCATTAATTGGACTTCAGTGGTGGACAACGGGTTGAAGGTCCAAATTACAGTTTCAATACAGCTTCAAAAGGCTTTACATGATCCCAGCCAAGGAATAAGTGTCATCTAGCGAAACAATCGGTCATTTTCTTAAAAAATAAAAATGTATGTACTTTTTAACCACAAATGCTCGTCTTGCACGCATTGGAAAACTCATGTGTGACGTAGGCAATAGTACCGACTCACCGACAAAGCAAATGTGCAAAGAAAGTCAAATGCCCTTTACAAAAAGAAAAAAGTAAAACAATGATGTTGGGTGGTTTTGAAGTTGGAGGAGAAAATGAGATGATGTTTTTCGCACTACACTACCTTGTTGAACCGAAGCACACAGAAGAACTAACCGTGCATGACCTTTTCAGCATAATGATGAAATTCGTGAAGATGTGCATTTTGTGGTTAAAATTTATATGATTTAATTTTTTTTTTTTTTCCCACTAGATAAGACCCTTATTCCTCAGCTGGGATCGTTGGGTTTGATTGAAGTCCACTAATATGGAGAAAAATCCTGGAATGTTTTCTTTAAAAACTGTAATTTCTTTGCACCCGAAGAAAGAAAGACAATAACATCTTGAATCACAATGGGGTGAGTAAATTATTAGGAAATCTTTTTTACTGGTGGTGAACAACTTCTTTAAGTGCAATCCTTGAAACATTCTCAGGAAGTTTTCAATTGTTTTCTTAAAGGGGTCATCGGATGCCCATTTTCCACAAGTTGATATGATTCTTTGTGGTCTTAATGAGAAGTCTATAATATACTTTGATTAAAAATTCTCAATGGTTATGTAAAACAACACCCTTTTTACCTTGCCAAAATCAGCTCTGCAAAAATCATCTGATTCTAAGGGGTTGTTCCTTTAAATGCAAATGAGCTCTGCTTGCTCCGCCCCTCTCTTCTCTCTGTGGAGTGACAAGCCTGTTTACTTAGCCACATTTAGCCGCTAAACTTCCTAACTACCACATTATAAGGAAAGGCGATCGCAAAGATTCATAAAGAAAACCCTTATACTCACTTCTGCTGTAAGTGAAGCTGGATCACAAATGATTCGCGCGAACATAGA